>JACJUY010006486.1:18762-38906 GCA_014220935.1 Platorchestia sp. MABIK | reverse complement strand
AGTATACAATCGTTGCTTTAGGGACGTTCCGGTAACGTCAATGTAACCGTAATCAAGACACGTACATTCTTTTGTGCTTCATTTTAACTGATGAATCACATTAGCTCTTCATAGAGTGGCTAAAGTTATCGAAATGTTTTCTTAAAGTGTGACTATTTTTTCAATTCCTCTATTAGTGGTTTGCTGAAAATTTTCATAACGTTTTCAAACACTCTTTTGTCTCCCTACAATTTGAATTTTTTATTCGTATGATCAATGTTTGTGTCGCGGATATTGTAACAGCTAGTACTGTTACTCATCAAAACACTGTTTAAAAACTCAATTAATATCCTTCTCATCAACTCAGGAATTAGGAAAATGATCATTTATCAGCAACCGTTAAACTCTACTTTTTGAAGAAAATCAGGACAAAAACTGAACACTTTGTGAGCTATGTTAGCAAGGGATTACTCTATTCAGTTTTACGGAAAAAGATATCAATCGAGTTTTTAGGATTCTCAGATATTGAAATTGTAAAAATAATAAAAATATACTGAAAACATATCTTATGATGTACATATATACAGTCCCATAAAACATAACTTTCATCAAATTAACGCAACACAATTTCTTCACGGTTTTTAGGAAATCTTGTGATTGAAATTTTATTCAGAAGTAGAAGATGAGACGAGAAAAGATTTTTTGAGACACTTATTGGTTACTTGTATAAAGTTTTAATTGATTCTCTTCAGAAATTTATTGTTCGGGTGTTATGCATTTAATTAAAAATTTGTTAGGCTTAACAGCAAATATTCGACACCGCTGTTCCCCAGTTGTTGGGGTTCTATATTTTCGGATCATTGGTTGTCCCACCGACGCAGTCTCAGTTTCTGTGACCCTACCTATTTTGGGATGTTATTATGTGAATAACAGAAGTAACGGGCGCAGTCGTTAAAATTTTTATGTGGGTCATAATTTTTTTTCCAATCTCAAATCATGTCCGTCTTATGAATCATCGCAATAAGAAATTAAGTACATGATGCCACCAGTTTCTCAGAACAAATTTATTCTTTTAGTGAAATATTTCATTCAACGTAGTCATCATCAAATGATTCTTTTCGTGCATGTATTGATTAGACCATTATGGTCATATTTTCAAGATAATTATTCATTAGTGCACATTCAACTCCCACAATGAATGTTTCATAATAAACGATCATATTTTAAATTGATGTGTTCTCTCTTTCTTTTGTCAAATATAATGGATATTATATACGTGAAAGATCACACGTTTAACTGTTGAAGACGATGATCACCAATAGTACTCGTCAACATACCACAAAGCTATTGAAATGGAAGCATCGTAGGACGTACGGAAAACTCAGGTACGAATCTCACGAATTCTTATACGCCGTCAGTAATGTAGGTGAGGAGTGGGGCCGGTCACTGTTCCAGGTATGGATGCGAAGTAATCGGATCAAGAGAAGGCTTTTTAATCCCTCATGGTAATTCCAGAACAAATAAATTCTGAGAAGTTAGGCAAACGATTTGAATTAGGAAAAATACGCCCTTTCTTGTTTATTGATTACTGCACAAAATACAGAAGGATCACCTATGGCGAACTCACGCTGGGACACCCGCAGGTTTCCATTCTATGACGGTCGCCTCTGCTCTGCGTGCCTGCGTCAGCCATCTCGCTCATTAACTGTTTGACAACAAACGCGCTGCAGACGTTTGCGAGGAGTGAACGAGTAGCAATGAATTAATGGAAATATCCATAATCCTGATTGAATGATGTATCATACACTTGAACTCCGTACAATGAATTCAATTTTAGCTGATGAAAGGGAACGAAAGCAAAGAGGGGTGCAAATTCATAAACTCATCGTTGCTTCGTATAGTAAGGGAGGGGAGGCGCATGTCGCTGAAGGATGAGAGCAAGGGCGTGTGTGGACGGCAAACATTATTAGGTCGTTCTTTTATAACCTAGGATATTGGTGCTTTAGTAGAGAGAACAAATTATTTTGAGATGTGTGAAAGGTTTTCTTTCAAATTTGTAGAACTGAGTGTAGATGTTTTGTTGTACATATCTGTTATGAGTTAGTGCGGATCTTCTCAACATTTAATGGAGAGATTTATGGGTCAGGCACATTTTTGTGTAGTAGTGTCGACGTTACCTTAGGTGAACGTAGAGAATAGTGGAAGTGAATCACAACAATCAGTATTCAGTGTTGAATCTCTGCTTAAAGTTTATTACATTCTCAAGCTCTTACATAAAACGCATTATTTGATTATTTTTGAGGATTCTAGTTAAGGTTGTAAAATGTAAGCTGCTTGGTGGCTTAACTAATATCGAAAAATATTCATATAGGAAATGGGTACTTCAGAAATAGTGTTACTCCTGAGCAGTTTTTTCTTTCCTGTTGAATATTGACGCGCTTGAACTATAGGTAATTGATGCGTTCCATATAAAATGGAAAAACTCAGATCATACCGTGTGTTGAAGATTATTCTACTTTGCTATTGAAAAAAACGCCTGCTCACAATCAGGGCTGGGGAGTCGGTCAATTTTTCTCCGACCCAGACTCCTCAGCGTTTGACAAATCAATGTATTGAAAAAAATATTTTTTAATTGGAAAGTTTCTGGTTTTAATTTCGTGACCGGTATTTAGAGTAAAACGATTTAATTCTCTGACACTTTTGGGAGAGATACATTCTTTTAAAATTCCCAAAATCCTCCGAGTTTCGATTCCTAGCGGCGCTCTTCTTCTACCCAGGACTCATAGTAACGAGTAGATCCTGTTTATTTTGTTGGTCGTTTTGAAGCTTGTTTATAACTGTTCCAACCATCAATAAGAGTTATTGTTTAATTATGCGAAACTTTTTATTTACTTCAAAGTAAGTTTGCTGAAAAAACGGGTATCATTGATACAAGTCAAAATTGGCTTCGGCCGGCAAATACCAATTCATCGAAAAATTTTAGACTATAATACATATTTATTGAAAATATGGAAAGACTTACAGAAAAATCCGAATGTCATTGTTTCTAATAATTAAAAAGCACTATTCAAGATCATTTCCTTCAATTATAGAACGACAGATCGATTGTATCAGTATTTTTTCCCTTTTTGTCTCGTCGTGGTGGCTTCAAGCTTATTTTCATTTGAACATATATTCCATCGATCTTGAAAAATTTGTTCACGAAAACATATCGGATCATTTCCCCGAATCCCACCAGTCAAGAAATTCTGCAAAAATTTTATCACTTTTTAGCTTTTCTTTATATAAATAATGACCACTCGGTAGAAATATTTTTACACAATTTCTCAAATGAGGGATTCTGGGATATGATCCATTATTTCGAGGTAGATTGATCGCTGATCCACCTCATAAGTGACTTCAGACATTGGTATGTACACAGTTTCCGTTAATAAATATTCAAATATCAATAGCAGGATCTGTGGAAATTCCACGGACAATGCCATCGTTACTCTAGGTGGAACCGTGAAAAAAATTCGGTCAACATTACCTTACCAATTCCAAAAAAAAACATATTCTAACATAACCTATCCTATCCTTACCGAACCGATCCTGATAATATGCCGAACATAAAAAACCGAGGACCCATGAAAAAATTCCGTCAACATCACCTAATCTATGCTAACCTAACCAATCATAACCTAACATCTGAACCTACCCTAACCGAACCTATCCTGATAATAGGTCAAACATAAAAAACCTTGGACCCGTGAAAATATTTCATCAAAATTACCTAACAAATTGTAACATAACATCTTCTAACCTAAGCTATCCTAACCTAAAATATTCTATTCAATGCCATCCTAACCTAACATCTTCTAACCTATCTCTTTCTGCCTATGCTAACTGAACCTATCATGATAACATGTCAAACATAAAAAGTGTGGACACGTGAAAAAATTCCGTCAACATTACCTAGCCTATGCTACCCTAACATTTCTTAACCTTTCCTAACCCATACCATTCTAACCTATCCTAACCTATCCTAACCTATCCCAACATATCCTAACCTATCCTAACCTATCCTAATCTATCCTAACCTATCCTAACCTATCCTAAGCTATTCCTATCCTATCCTACCCTAACCTAACTTAACCAATGTCATCGTTAGGCTAGCCTGACGATGACATTGGTTAAGTTAGGTTAGGGTAGGATAGGATAGGTTAGGATAGGTTAGGATAGGTTAGGATGGAATAGGCTAGGAAAGGTTAAGATATGCTAGGTTAGGATAGGTTAGGATGGCATAGGTTAGGTAATGTTGACGGAATTTTTTCATTCTATTTTAGGATGGGTTAGGTTAGAATATGTTATGTTAGAATTTGTTGGGTAATGTTTACCGAGTTTTCTCACTGGTCCACCTAGCCGCTAGGTGGACCAGTGAAAAAAATTCGGTCAACGTTACCCAACAAATTCTAATATAACAAATTCTAACCTAACACAGTATATACTAACCTATCCTATGCTAACCGAAGCTTTCCTGATGAAATGTCAAACATAAAAACCGTTGACCCATGGAAAAACGTCATCATCATTACGTTTTTTATGCTATCCCATCCTAACCTAACCTATCCTATCCTAACCTAACCTCACTTAACCTCTCCTAGCCCTAGCTATCCTAACTTAACTTTAACCAATGTCATCGTTAAGCAAGGTGGACCCGTGAAAAAATTCGGAAACCATTGCATAAGAACTTCTAATATAGCATATTTTAACCTAACCCATGCTGACCTAACATATACTAACCTATCCTATCGCCTTCTTAATAATGAACAGAAATCCGTGTAGATTACTCGATTTCAATAATTAACTCACTTCTAAGCGTATAAAATTGAAGTATGAAAGAAATGTTTTTATAGGCATTCTTTGAAATACAAAGGTCCCTAGGTGGACCCGTGAAAAAATACCATCAATATTACCTATCAAATTCTAACATAACATATTCTAAGCAAACACTTCCTAACCTAACATATCCTTCTATCATATCCTAATCAAAGCTATCCTGATATGTCAAACATTAAAAAAATCATGGACCTGTAAAAAATTTCACCAACATTCCCTAAACTGTGCTTACCTGATAAAATGTCAAACGTATCAATGCATGTAAAGACGATCTTCTTATTAAACACTCAGGAATTCGGTATCCATGATACCGCAAACTCGGATGAGAGCGTTACACGAACTCTTAGTTCTAAAAGTATTAATATATAGATAAAAAATAATTGAAATAAAAACTGATAAGATAAAAAATTTAAATGAATAAAAAATAGAATCAATGAAAAAAGTTTAAAAAAAAGAACCAAATAAAAAACAAGAGAAAAAATAACAAAATCAAAGAAATAAAGCAGATAGAAAATTCGAAAATTTAAGAAATTAAATAAAAAACAAATAAAAAACAAATAAAATGAAAAAATGGAAAGAATGAATAAAAAATAAAAAATGTAAATTAAAAAAAAATCAAAACGAAAATATATATGAAAAAATAAATAAAAAATAATAAATGAAAACATAAAAATAATACTATAAAGTGAAATACAGGAAATGAAAAATTAAAATCCTAACCTAACATAATTTAACATATTCTGCCTATCCTATTCATGATACCGCAAACTCGGATGAGAGCGTTACCCACGAACGTAGTTTTAAGCGTTTGAATATTTTGATAAAATTGTTAGACGTTACGTTTTGCGCGTCATTTACCCATCTTCAAATCGTTATAATGGAAAATGGGATCGAAACTAAATTGTTCAATTACCCTGAGATTTAGATTCCAATTTACTGGCATTTAAATATGATTTTTTATAAAATTGATCGACTGAAGAGATGAGTATCATGTGTTGTACAGAAAGCATGGCGGTCACGAACTGATGGACGGCGTCCACTGCATGTGGACAGAGGTAGACAATAGTCAGATGAGATTCGGTGTCCTGTTTAGTCGGTGGTTCTCTGTTGATCGTTAGGGATTTCTGCTGCATAAAACGGGCTTCCAATATTCGTAATCTATTAAAACTTGCAAGACCCGTGGAAATTATACGGACAGTGCCATCAATAAGCTAGGTGGACCCGTGAAAAAATTTCGTCAACATTACTTAACAAATTTTAACATAACGTATTCTAACCTAACCTACATTAACCTCACATATTCTAACCTGTCCTATCCTAACCTAACTTTAACCAATGTCATCGTTACGCGAGGTGGGCCCGTGAAAAAATTCGGTCAATATTATCTTACCAATTCCAACAACATATTCTAACCTAACCTATACTATACTAACCTACCCTAACCGAACCTATCCTTGTAATATATCAAACATAAAAAACCTTGGACCCGTCAAAAAATTTCGTCAACATTACCTAACCTTTGCTACCCAACATATCTTAACCTATCCTATCCTACCCTAACCTATCCTATCCTATCCTAGCCTAACTTAAGGGGGTCAACCCAGCGATTTTTAGTTAGTGATCAAATTCTATTTGATCCCCCTTAACCAATGTCATCATTAGGCTAGGTGGGCCCGTGAGAAAATTCGGTCAACATTACCCAACAAATTCTAACAAAACATATTCTAACCTAACCCATCCTGACACAGTATATACTTACCTATCTTATGCTAACCGAAGCTTTCCAGATAATTTGACAAACATAAAAAACCGTTGACCCATGAAAAAATGTCAACATTACGTAACTTAGGCTAACCTATCCTGATCCAACCTATACTCGCCTAACCTAATTTAACCAACGTCATCGTTAAGCTAGGTGGATGGGTGAAAAAATTCGGTAAACATTACATGAGAAATTCTAACATAACATATTTTAACCTAACCCAACCTAACCTAACAGATTCTAACCTAACATATCCTACTATCCTAACCAAAGCTATCTTGATGATGTCAAACATAAAAAACCATGGACCCGTGAAAACTTTCATCAACATTTCCTCAAACTATTCTTACCAAATGCAAAGTCAAACGGATCAATTTATGGAAAGGCGATCATTTTATGTAGCACTCTGGAATTCGGTAGTCATGATACCGCAAACTCGGATGAGAGTGTCACACGAGAACTGAGTTTTAAAAGTATTGATATATAGATAAAATAATGAAATCAACATTTATAAAGTAATTAAATAAATAAACAATAAATCAAACAAAAAAACCAAACAGGGAAAAAATTAATGAAAAAATGAAAAAGAAAAACCTTATGAATAAGAACAATAGTACAAAAAAAGATGAAATAAAACTATGAAAACCGAAAATGATATTAATTGACAAAATTAAAATTTAATAAATAAGTAAAAAATTTAATAAATAAGTAAAAAATTAACAGTTGAAAAAATTTGAACACATATAAATCAGAAAAGGAAACGTTAAAACAATTAAACAAAATAAGAAACAACAAAAAATAAAAATCTAGGTAAAAAGTTTAATAAATTAAAATTAATAAAAACATAAAGTGAAAATTAAAAAGTTAAAAATGACTCAAAATATAAACAGATGACAAATGAAAAAACTTAAAAATGAAAAAGAAATATAAAAGTGATCAAAGAAAAAATGAGAAATTGAACAAACTTGAATAAATGAAAAAAATAATGAATGATAAATAACAAAATTTGAATTAACCAAAATAAAAGAATTTTTTATAATTTAAAATAAAAAAATTATGAGAAATTAAAAATTGAATAGAAATTAGCACATAAAAAAATTAAATTTATAAAAAATATTGCAAATCAAAAATGAAACAAAATGAAATGAAAAAACGGAGTTAAAAAAATTGAAAAACATCAACAAAATTTAAGAATCATTTAAAAACAGAAAAAATGGATCATAAATAAAAAATACAACAAACTAAAATTTTGAAACAAAATAAGTAAACTGAAATAAAAAATTTGACAAACTTGAGGAAATAAAAAATGAGAGAAATTCAAACAGTGGAAAAATAAGAATAAATGAAAAATTAAGAGAAAGAAAATGTAAGATGAAATAATTAAAAATGAAAAGAATAAGGAGAGGAAAAATTTGAAACATTAAGAATGAGAATAGAAAAGAATGAACAAATTAAAAATTAAGAAAATTTTTAATGCACACAAATTGAAAAAATTAGGAGTACAAAGGTTTGAAAAATTAAAAAAAAATGAAAGATGAACCATGAAACAAAATGAAGGAGTGTGGAGAAGTAAAAAATTTAAAATGAAAGGAAAAATTTTTTAAAAATGAAAGTGTATAACAACAAAAAATTAATAAAATAAAAAGTACAGTTGAAAAACAAAAAATTAATGAAAATGAGAAAAATTACAGAAAATCAAAGAAATTTACAATTAAAAAAAAAATGTGAAATTGAAAATTAAAAATGGAAAAAATGAATAAATAAATAAAAATGATAGAACAATCCTAGCATACCTATCCTATCCTATCCAGCCTATTGGATTTGGAGCGTTACCCACGAACTTAGTTTTAAGCGTATTAAAATATAGATATTACAACGGTTGAGGTATAGCGTGTTTACAATGTTCTATAATTTATTTTTTGATATACGTAACAAAAGAGTCGGAGTCTGCCATTTTTTCCGACTCCGACTCTTCGACTCTGACTCCCAAGCCCTGCTCACAATGGATGTTTCTAACTTTGTTGTTTATTGCGTAAAAAAATAGGTACACATGTACCTAAGACCCTGAAGAGGGGCCGTGCTATCTTTATGAGGTACACAACGCAGGCGGCCTCGTGTCACAGGTGGTTAGCGCAAAGACAGCTGAGCAACGAGAGGGGCGTCAGGAAGCGACTGTGTCCGGCGCAGCGGTATCAGTCGTCCGCTATGCGTGTCGGAGGCTACTGTCCACTTTTAAGTGAAGGTCCGCACTGGCTGAAGGTAACTGAAACCACTGGTACCCTTGTAGTTTGTTACATTAGGCAACGACCATCACGATTACTGCAGCCGAAATATTCTGGAATCTGGAGGTTAGGTGAGGACATGTACCTAAATTTGAATCTCGAGAACTATTATATTTCGATACGGCGAATTTCAGTCAGGATATTACACATCGTAGTCACAAACATTCACGTCATCGATCACTCAACTGTTCTTATTCCGAG
This sequence comes from Platorchestia sp. MABIK, assembly GCA_014220935.1. Classification (NCBI taxonomy): domain Eukaryota; kingdom Metazoa; phylum Arthropoda; class Malacostraca; order Amphipoda; family Talitridae; genus Platorchestia; species Platorchestia sp. MABIK. The sequence continues at coordinate 29,804 of JACJUY010006486.1, read as the reverse complement.
GGTGTCAAAGTTACTTGAACGGGCTGGATTTGTAACTCGAAATATGTATCATGCGACCCAGCAGCACGTATGTAAGATAATGAGAATCAGTCTATGATGTTACTTTCTCGATTTTTTTTAGTCCTTTACTCCGGGTGGTTCTCATTTTATTACAAAATTGTCCAAATTTCCCTTGAAAGGTACATTTTTAATGAGGCTTAGTTGTCAAATTTTCAAGATGTTAGCATTTTCAAGCTCTATTTTTGCGCCAGTTCTTAGCTCGCCCTCCTATGTAATCATTTCTTGCGTTTTCTTTGGATGTGTTGTATAGTCTTGCATTTATTGCCGTTGTTCTCCTCCTGAATGGTCGATACGCATTAAATATCCTTCCTATTATATCTAGCTCATTCAGTCAGTGTAATTCCTTTTTTCCCCTTCCAAACCGTCCCTGTTCGAGAGGCTGAAGTTCCTCTTCGCCACAAATAGCTTTCTTAACACATTAACTTTCAACGAGCTAAAATGAAATTCAATATTCAACTCATATTAGAATTAATTTTAAAGATCAATTTTGAAAATAACGAACATTAAAACAGAAGGGGTTTTCATTTCTTTTTCATTGAGTATTCATGAAAATTGAGTTTGTGGCTGCTGGTTGGTCAGCAGCATTATGAAAATCCTCTTAGCGACCACTGGTGGGCCACGTTGCAGTCTGAGTGTCTATCTCAGAAAGACGAATAGGGTCTTGGGAAATATTCAAATATTTGCGAGCAGAAAACATGCTGCTTTTAAATTAAACTTGACGGGAATATTTCAAAGTCTTGCAAGGAACTGCATCTAAACTATTTAGGCTCGTAATCATCAATTGTTTCGGTTAATATTATCTTAAATGCGTAGGATACGTGCCTCTGAAAACCAAACCCCTTTTGAGTTCAGATAAGTGTCTTGTATACAAGATTGAACAAATTTCGAACAACCTAGGAACGCATCCAGAGCAACGTCACTGCTTTTACTCTCATGTCGAAAGAAAAATCAGACGCTTGTGAAACGTCGTTGTGACGCTTATGTTGCTTATGCGCCGCAACCATGTGTATTTACCGTATTACTATGAGTAAATTTTACTGGCATTTCAAATGCCTATTTCATGAGATTACATCAGGGTCTAATGCAAAGACGTACTGCGAAACAAGATACTGTAACAAATGCGAGACACCTGTGAAGTGTAGAGGTTAGTCATAAGAGAACTAATTTGCTGTCCCAGCAAATATTTACAGTGCGGCAGAGCGTACACTGAGTTTGTAAAAAGATCTACCTACGCTTCAATGAAATTGTATTTATCGCAGCAGTCAAAGACAATTTTACAGCGAGTTCTTAAAGCAGTAACTGACGACAAGTCGCTTCAGTTTAGCGAGAGGCAAAAGTATACCTTTGTTCGAAGAATAATATTATTCTATTTATTGCTGCGCACACAAATGCTCTCCGAAATATACTTTGTCTCAGTTATTTAATGATTTTTATTTCCCTATTCTTGTTAAGGTACACTCGAATTGCCACAATGATTTTCTCCCGGTTTTATGAAGAAATCTATCTTCTCATTCGGTAAATTACTTTCTCGTGGAATCACGTGACGAGTGCAACTTTCAAAACTAACAGCCCTGAAAAAATGCGTTCGAAGCAGTAATCGAAATGGAGTTATTGAAATGGTGTAATGGAGTTATTATAATTTGCATTTACGTAAAACAGGCATATGTAACAAATAAAACTGAATTGTAATTTCAACTGTGTGTCAAAATAACCATTGTGACCGAAAAAAATGGCAAGGTTCGTAATGAAATGCAGCAGAAAATGTCGCGTCGAATTTTGTCCATGAATTGCCGTCATGCTTGAAACATTCGCTCTGGACCCTGAAATCGATTTTTAATTGTACGCATCGGCAACAAAATTAAAGCAAAAGCTTCATTACCTGGAAAATGTCACGAAATTGGATTCACTCAAGTCTCAAGGAGACTTGAGTGCCGTGGTGAACCACTCATAGAACGTTTTTTTGAAACTCCTTTGAATCTTGACGACACGCTACTTGTATCTGAATCATAACACGTAGGGACTTCAAATTTGTCACGTAACGAAGGTTTGAAAATTCTCCTGTAAACTACAAGTTTTTCTCTCGAAGTTCCTTTGTAGAATGGTTTGGAAAAAAGAGGTGTGTCTTCATGAGAGTTCAATAAAATCGCTAGAAGTAAAACTCAAAGCAGCACTGCGGTTTGTTGAGGCTCGTGATGGCATAAGGCTACAAGTGATAGACTGGAGGCAGTAATTCTCTTATGGAACATGAATGGACTTGAAAAGTTTCAACTAGGTATTATACTCACAGTATCGGGTATATTTTTTGTTTCAGTAGTTCGATCTACATCTGTTATCACAAGGTACGTTCACACTCTAACTGCGTGTTGGTACATATGTTTAACACTAGGTATATTGCTCATTTATACACCAGTGCCAATGAAGAGCATTCCAATTATTTTGCTACTTTTATTCAAATAATAATAAGGCGTATGAGGTAAAATTATATCTTGCTACTATACTGTTCCCGCTTCTTAAAAAGTGTAAAAATTTATTCAAGCAGTAATAACGGCTTTTCATATTTGCTACTTCCATCCTAACCCAAGCCGACCGCAGCAGCCGCCCAAACGCACTGAAGTATTCAGATGGCAAATCTGTGACTCATTTAATGCTAATTTGTATTTAAATGATTATTTTGAGTTACATCATGCATATATAAATAAAATTTGTGTTGAGTGAAGTTAAATTGAAAAAGAAGGTAAATGTGTTGCGTTTGGTAATAATCGAATTTCAAATTTTGGGGGCTGAAAAATAGTTAATGAGATCGAAATGAACAAGTTTTCCTCTCTGAAATTTTCGTCGCAAATGACTATTTTACGATACCCGTATGGTACTTATCGCAATTGTATAGTTGCAAGCGCGGGGAAAATAAGGGAAGACCCCAAATTTACTCAACGACATTAGGGGAAGACCCCAAATGGACTCTTCCGTTAACGGTCTAATAATGGTGTCGTTAAAGTATCTTATATTATGTAGTAATTACAACTAACCTGCAGCTGTACTAAGAAGTTAATTTAATTTCTTAATTTCTTCGTTTTTGAAATTAAGTACGAACCGNCATACCAACACAGGTTGTTACACTTTAGACAAATCAATTCCTTCGGTAAAACACCGTGATCTTTCAAGAATGCAACTGCCTCATCATTTTTTCCTATGAATCATCACCGCAGCTTCAACGTAACAGGCGAGTCGAAGCGGAGAGTCCATTGTAGTTTTGCCGTACAACGCCCTCGATAAACTTCTTTCCGCTTCAAAGACTAGAGTTGGGGTCAGTAATTTACTGCTATAACTCGTTAAATACTCATTTGCGACGGAAAGTGCATAAAAAAAATTCCTATTTACAGCTAAATAATAATGTTTACACACTCAAAATTGGAAATTCGATTATTACCAAACGCTACACATTATCCAAAAAGAACTCTTCGGATTCGAGTTCTTTTACACCTTGAAGGCAAAGTGAATTCTATATGTCCCATTGATGACAGTGACCGTGAGAGAATTATTGGCAACGTATTGTCTAGAAGTTAAAGTACGAGTATACACAATGCAATATTCATTGTGCGTTGGGGCCTGCTCTGAATTCACCATGTCTGTCTTACGAGCGCAGTTTTGTGTTAAAAACTATTAATGTTCGACATAACCTCAGAGTTGACACATTGACCAGCAACACATTAGTGACTCCAGGATTAACTCTTGAATTCCTGTTCACCAGGTCAAGTGCGAATGTATGTAATGATTTGCATTATGCCCGAATTTGAATAAAAATATTACACAATACACGTTTTGGGACTAAAAGTGTTTCTTCCAGCATAAAAGAGATCGGTAAACCCCTTAAAACACAAGTACAAATGTCATAAGCAGTTTATGGAGTGTTTTTACAACTGGAAGACCGAACCCATCATTCGCTCTGTATTCCCATGCAACCACAACAATATCTCATTTGTTCCCATTTCCAGTTTTAAAAGCACAATATCCTGGGAGAAAAGGCCTCTGGAAAACATAAAAAATTTTACGCAAGTTGGCTGGAGAAAAATCGATTGATATGAGCCTGCGCAAACACGGGAAACCTAATTTCCGGAATCGAGGCGAGCGTGACTGGAGAAGACTTGTTGTTACGGCCTAACCTGGCACCGAGTTACGACGGTAGGTAAACAAATGTTGCGGGGCCGAGCTTACATGATTTACCTATCGAGTCTAGTACCTACTCGTCCTGAAAATTTTCTCCATATAAATGGAGTATATAAATTTTTCCATTTTTCTATTTTACCATGTGTGTTGGGTCGAGTTCACCAATAACGCGTAAATGACTAGCTTAATTGAAAATAAGAAATTGCGGCAGGAGATAGCCATTTACTCCAGAATGGGTTTCGCAAATTTACAGTGAATGGTATGTTTATAATTTTCAGAGGTAGAGTTATTTTGATATATTCGCAAAACGGTGTCTAGGTAATGATTTATAGCAGCAAAATCCACTGAAAACTGAATAATTGCTCGTACGGTGAGTCGTCGTGACCAAATGTCTGCTTCTAAGAAAGGAAGCTAAACTAGAAAAACAGGCATGGCCCATTTAACAACAAACGTGCAAATAAGTCCGTATAGAGTGTCCTCCTGCAGTATTTCCAACAGATTAATTTTGTAGCGAATAGCTTTTGATAATTCCTAACTACTAAGCAATGCAAACGTTCATCTAAATATCTAAAAACAATAATTGTTACACTCACTGCGCTTTGTCCTGCAAGGTTGATACTATCTTTCACAGTTCGTTTGCAGTAAATTGAATAATTTGAATGAGCTATTTTTCTCCAGCGATAAGGTTCAGTTCATATTCTATCTTCAGCAATATAGAGGAGAAACAAAAATTCCTCAGTCTGGGCTATCAAGAGGCGAATTTGCATTAACTTATCCACCAACATTAATTTGTCTACTTACTAACACTATTTATCTATCTATTGACACTAATTTATCCACTAACTCTTAGTTGCCTACTAAAACTAACATTCCCACTGACACTGATTTCTCGATTAATACTAATTTTCCCACCTACACCATTTATATAGTAACATGAACACCCTCAGATGGAAAACACCCTGTGGTCAAAGTCTCGCATCAACTTCAGTTCATTTTTTTTCGTGAGTAACCTCTAGATGTAATTTTTCGAGTTCTTTAAACGAATCAAATTTTTAGAGATCGCCGTCGGTTTTCTACAATGCATCTAGGTCATGATAAAAATGAGAGAGCAAGATAAGCTGCTTTAATCATTTCATCATTTAAGGCATGTATTCGAATAAAACCTAATTTCAAAGGTTTCGGCCACAGGCCACCATCATCAGTGGTAAGAAATTCTAAAAAGTACAGAGTAAAAAGTAAAAATAGACCAATTTAGAATAACAAATTTAATTTTGTACGGTAGATACATCGAATTCCGTATCAAGCAGTTCAGAGATGAGACCTTAGCCCCCCACAGAAGAAAACTACAAGCCCTCGGCGTTCAAGGGGAGGTCGGCCCAAAGGACCCATCTCAGGTCATTTTTAATTTCAGCTCTGCAGTTCTGTCACCTCGATCAGAATACTTAATTGCGTTTGGCCTAAAATTTCGATTGACAATTTTTCATCTAGATTTTCATAAATTATTTTTCTCTTTTGAAAGAATGGTGTACAATCTTAAAAATGTCCGCCATATTTAGTGAATTCACTGACAGAGTACGCACAATAATTGCTTTTAAGTACTATTATAATTTCGAGCCATAAAAAATTTTTTCGTCAGTTTTTTCAAAATCTGATTTTACTATTTTAAAAAAGTTTGCTTCACACCGGTACGTCATTGTAACCAAACCAAACAAAGGACGGGGAATAGTTCTTTTGGATAAGTCGACCTGCCTAAACAGCATGAAACGGCTTATATCTGATCCGAATGTTTGTTGAAGTTATTGAGCCGATAAAAAAATTAGTCACTCGTATAGAAGATAAAATCAATAACTTTTTGCGAAAATTGAAAGGCTTGAACTGCATTGGAGAAGATTTATATAGTGAGCTTTATGCCAAGGGTTCTGGACCGGGTACTCTAGTTGGCCTTCCGAAACTTCATAAACAATATTTTACTACTAAGTACCAATTCAGTGCAATTTTTGCGTCCACAATGCTCCCAGTTTTTCGTTGGCAAAGTTTTTAATGCCTGTTTGTTCACCTCTCTGTACCAATGATTTTACTGTTGACAACTCCTAAACTTTCGTCTCAGATTTCAAAAAATATGTTGATGCAGTCCGATTTTTTATGGCCTTTTTTGATGTAGAATCATTATTTACTTACGTACCCCTGCATGAGACTATTTCTATTTGTCTACGAAAACGGTTTCTAAATTCTACAACAAAAATCNGACCTGCCATGAGTCTTTTAAGCCCGTGTTTTATAGGCGTTACTTAGATGACACGTTCCTGTTCTTTCGTGAATCATCTTACGCCCAATTGTTCTCGGATTATTTGAATAAAAAACATGAGAATATAAAATTTACCATGGAAATAGAACAAGATCAACAATTTTTCATTTTTCGACTGCCTAATTCATAAATCAAATAAATGCGAGTGCAAAGTTTGCATAAAAAAGAGTCTTTCAGGACTAGGCCTAAGTTTTCACATCTTTTGTCCGTGGTCTTTTAATTAAGATTGATAGTGTCAAAACGTTGATATCCCTCACCTTTAAAACATGTTCCAATTTTCCTTTCTTACATCAAGAATTTGACTTTTTAAGATATTTTTTCAAAAACAATGGCTAATCCGTAAGTTGCGTAGATTCAAAAACACGTTTATTCCTCCACAGATTCTATGGTAACAGATCTGAAGTTGGCAACATCGACCGCCCATAGGACTGCATTTGTATCTCTTCCTTACATTGGTGCGCAGTCTGAGAAGTTGAAGAAAGAATTGGCTGGTGTGTTTTCGAAGTACTTTTCTGATGTGAATTTTAAAATTGTACTGATAAACAACTTTAGAATACTTTCATTTAATTATAAAGACAAGCTTCCTTCCGGAATGCATGCCACTCTTGTTTATAAGTATAGTTTTAAAATGAAGGTGAATGAAGATCTTTGCTATTACCTTCATTCTAAAGCTATGTTGAGTCGTACAACCTAATTTGAAATATAAATATAGTTTGCACTTTGTGCATCAGAGTATATTGGATGTACATCCCGTACTCTTCGCACTCGATTTTGCGAGCATTCTGGTGGAGGCTTTGGAACAGGGTCAATTTTGTGAAAGCCCTCATTTTCCGCCGTTCGAGAGCTTTCTAACGAGTGCGATAATCCAATTTCCATCAATTAATTTTCGATCTTGGCAAAACCACAGTTTTATACAGATATGCGCATTTAGAGTCCTTGAACATTTTTAAACTTTAGTCGGGTTCAAACAACGCTTATAGTTCATTTCCTTTAGCCATTGTAAATAGATAATCAAATTTAACGTAATTGTATAGCTTGTTTTCAGATTTGCCATTCTAAAATAGTCTATTTTTACTTTTCACTTTGTATCTTTCAGAATTCTTCCCACTGACGATGGCCTGTGGCCGAAACGTTTGAAATTAGGCTTCATTTGAATATATGCCTTAAATGATGAAATCACATAAGTAGCTTCTTACTCTTTTATTTTTATTACGATTGTCAAGGCTCCCTGATGACTTTTATCTAAGCCTTGTGTATAGCTTAACAACCATGGGATGCCCTCAAGGTTCATCAAGAACATTTCGTGAAAGCTTTGGAGTGAATCGCCAAAATATTTTGCTGTAAGTTTATGCTTCTCTAAATCCAAGATTCCCCCTGAGGAGAAATGAATAAAATTACTCTCAAAATGTTTCTGAAAACGGCTTCACTTAGGTTTCGTTATAATACCTTTAGACAAGATAATCACCCACACCATTTCCCCGAACGACGAAAGGAATGGTGTCATGATCATGACCGTTGTTTTTTTTTCATATCCATGAATGTTCGAGATTCGTGCCGTCGGTCCTAAGTACACTGCTGCACACCGCACAACCGTGGCCCTGGCTCCAGATATTCACGCGCGAAGTTCGATATAGCATCGCCGCGTCATTTTGGCTGGATCGGTGCTCATCCCTGGGCTGCGAGACTTCCTATCTCGCCCATGAGTTCATTTCTGATAGTTCGCTCAGTAACTAAAGTTCCTGACAGTATGGAGTTTTCTTGAATTTCTATTCAAATCGTCAGTCGAGTTGCTTTCTCCTTATCTTATATTTACCTGAAAGATTTATTGAGCAACTTTCTCGAAGTAGATAAACGTTGAAAGCTGTCAATACATTTAGCTGATTCTTTTCAAGTGCATAGTGAGTTGGAGAGTTTGAAAGTTGTTGTACAGCTGGAACGCTATTTGCAGCTGGAAAGTTATTAGCTAAATAAGATAATTAGTGAACAGTTTTAACAACAGATTTTCAGCCGTATGAGCGTTAGCAATATCATTTACGTTTGCTTAAAAAAGTAGGTGCATCATTTCAGTACCTCATTTTCCCATAAATTATAAAAATAGTTTTAAGGAATCGTTATACGTTTATTTAAATACACGTAGTTAATTTGAGATTATCATGTCTTTTAAAAATAAACTTGATTAAAAACAAGTAAAATTTGATTGAAGTTTTATTGACCGATAGTACAATTTTAATAAATTCACCGCCTTTGTTCTTCTTTCCCGATTGAGCAATTTGTGTGAACTTGGAAAATCTTAACACGAATACAAGGGTGTTTTAAAATAGAAGTAAACATTTTTCCAACAAAAAACTGCGATACCATTTCAAATTAATGCATTTGATATAAACGATCAAGGAAAATATCAGATCCAAATTTTGATATTCAGAGGTCGTGCCTGCCATTTAAAAATTTGTTGATTTCCAAGACATTCAAGAGGTACTGCAATTGTCTCGTAATTTTTTTTTTCCAAGTAGTAGTTCTCCAGTAGCCCCTTCATACCATTACATTTAGTAATTACTCCTAATATGGACTGGATTTGATACAAATTGAAATTGAATTTCATTGTTTAATCCGAGATGGGAGGGTTTCCTTCGTTTGTCCGAAAATTTGTTTCTATAATTTGACACGACCTTCTACAACAAATATTGATTCAACTCTTCATCATAGGTAATTATTCCGTTGTAATTTTTTATCAATTTGATGTCTTTTTCAGCAATATCATTGATCACAACCATGTAATTGACGACATTCATTGCAATCCGAAAATTTTTTTCCAAAGGCCCATTTTCCACGGGCTTGTTCAAAAATGACGAAGAAAATCCCAAAATTTTGAGGAAAGACACTATGTTAATAGTACCAAAATCTTCAAGCCGCTTCAGGTTTATGCTCTCAACATCTATTTGTGCTTTCGTTGGAGGATCCGGATCTGCTGTTATGGAGAGAGTCTCTTGGTATTTAATTTAGTATCCTGACTGGGTTTATCATCAGAGAAAGCCATAGCAATCTTTTTTTTTTAAGATGCCATTAGTGATTTCGGAATTTCTATTAAACAGTTTTTCTGTTTTAGTTGTTGATTCCTAATTTTAAATTATGAAGTTTCTTGAGCAGACAGACATCATTTCGAGGAGCACTGGCAGCACTGGGAGTTGAGAACTATTGGATAAACATTGAGACAGAAAAACAGCAAATGTCTGTCAGATTCATCTCATTTTTTCCAGTTATTTTGATTGGTTTTTTCGGATAAAAATTTTCGTTGATAATGGAAGTTCCGTCATCCAACGTGTTCTGTGATGTGCACCAGGATTTTTGAGTTTATTTCAGTCGATAGAGTATTTCCCAAAAAGATCATTTTTAGTTCCAAACACTTTATAGTCGTCACGAGGCTGTTTTTCGTTTATCTGTCTTGCTGCATGGGCAATAATATTCCTTCCTTTTCACATTACGTATCTGAGGTGTTGGTTTTGCTGCGTTTTGCCACGCTGCTAGCACATCATTAGCCGTGGAATTTACTGCGTCTCTAGCAGTTCCATTTTATTACGTCTGTAAATTATGAGGGAAACAAGTACGTCATTATTTTATGACAATTTCTTAAGGTTTAGTGTATGTATTTGCTGGTCAACCAACAAGATATTAGTTGTGTTTCTTGTTACCGTGTTAATCTCACAAGATGCAAAAATAATGGGAGAGTATTCAGACCGAGCAAGAAGCACAATACCTTCCTCGGCTATTACTACACACGCACAATGAATTCAGTTGTATGTGGATGTTTCAAAGGTGTATGTTGCTGTCGAGACATCTGAGACTATTTCAAAGCTCGCTAACTGTTATTTTCAACGAATATCACACTTGCTATAGTTTTATGTTAGATGATATATTAACATTCACTTTTCTATATATGATGGTCTAACATGGAACGAAAATGAGAAGAGAAAAATCAACTTTGATTTGGACCAAAGATTTTCAGGAATTTTATAATATTCAAAGTACGGGCGCAACCTCTAAATAATATGCATTTGTTTTGTCCATAATTTGCAGAAAACATTTTGCTGTGACGCGTACAATCTTATTAAGAGGTATCTACAGAAAGCAATATTAGTCGAGTTTTTGTATCCCACTAGACTTTTTACATTTAAAATTTGACATGTTGGGTGTGCACAACAGTTATGACGGTGTCCAAATACCTCTTCTGTATAACGGTATATTACGTCATGAAGATAAAAGAAAACAAGAGAGCCGACCATCCAATTTTCATGAATCACAGAGTTTTCTACCGGGAATAACCTTATGCTTCTTGAAAGAACTTGGCAATTTTATAGACCGAAGTCGTCTTCGATCTATGCCATAAAATAACTGTTGTGTGCAGCATAACTTAAAAGCCAAATATCACTGTCACATCACTCGTATGTTCTAAAGGCTAGTACAATGGTCAAACTAGAGTATAGCTACCTGTGGGCCCGAACAAGTTCAGCGACTTCTA
>JACJUY010006485.1:18042-31434 GCA_014220935.1 Platorchestia sp. MABIK | reverse complement strand
GGCTTAGAGCAATTGATGCTCCTAATGTGCTGAATTGAACAGAGATTCCCTTGTAGACAGTAAATTCATTTACCAGTCCCCCTTACCTTACATTTGTATTGTTTTGGATTTTAGTAAACCTGAAACTTACACTAACTTGGCAGAACTCAATTAATTAAAATCTATGACAGCAGCATTGAGCTCGGAATGGGTATAATGAATTATCTTGGATTTTATTCAGTTATTTAAATCCAAACCATTTAAATCTTTTCCTTACTATGGATTTATTCCTCACATTAAATGCTGATGACATATCAAGATAGGGCCAATTAAGTATTACGTATTAAAAACTAACTGAATTTTTTTTGGTCTACAGGCTTAGGTTAGGATGCGCGCTACATTGTGCGTTAGCATAAGTTAGGAAATTTTACGGTAGGATAAAATAGGTAAGGTAAATACAGTTTAGGATAACTTAAGTAAGAACATGTTAGGTTAGGATGGGTTTGTTAAGCTATAGAATAAGTTAAGTTACGATCGGTTAGTGCTGGGTTAGTTAGAGAAGCGTATGAAGGCATCATACTAACTTTAACATCACCACAGTGGATCATGCATTTTCCGCAGCAAAATATCCGTTAATGCACTGCTATTTAAGCTCCTGTACGCTTTCTGTGAACTCGGACATACTTTCTTTCTTTCCATCGAACTCGTCACCAATATTACTTTAGATGATCGATTCATGCAATTTTGTGAATTTTCAAAGTAATCCATTCCCGTTGAATATATAAAGTTTTAATAAGTTTACTGACAGTGAGTTTAACTCTTGATAAAGCCTGGTTGCTGCCCGTTCACTGCACAACTGTGCATGGTAGTTTTCTATTATGTTCTTCTGTTGGTCAGTTTCAGAAAATACAAATGGAAGGGAATATCCTGCACTGACACCGACCGTTCCGGACAGAATTGGCAGCTGCTTTGAGTTTCTAATATTAATTCATGGAGGTTTTTGCATGGAATGGAATCTCAGCTGAATGATCAATGCCTACAATATACAATTCAGACTTGAAACCAAGTTTAATGCACTATAACAAATTATAATGATTGATAACAGCACTATGACGACACAATAGAGAGAAGAAAGGGAAGCCGCCCATGCTTGTTTGTTTATATACACCTCGGTAGATTGTCTCAGATACTGGAAGAGCCGCTTGAAGTATACTGTTGACGGTCTTGAGAAGACATTAATGGTCATTTGCTGGTGCTAGACTGGAACCCAAACGAGGTCTCCTGGCGTGCTGCTGGCACTAAGCGCACAGCGGATAATTATGCGCCCTTCAGACAACCTGATTATCAGGAACGTCTGTACAAGTGTGCCACGCTTAGATGCATTGTTTGCATGTTTGTTTGTGTCTCGAAATGGTTGACTGATCTATAATCATTCGTTGCAGCAGTCTATTTCAACGACCACATTTCTCAGTCGCTTTGTAGGCTTTGTTCTCGTTATGGCGATGATCACTACGAGCTTTGTTGCGATTGTTAATAAGTCAGCTAATTGCGCTCAAGTGCGTTCATTCTTGAGGAAATATTTTAAAGCAGATCTATCCCTTGAAATTTCAACACGTACGAGTACGTTCAAAAACGGTATTCTTATTTACATCATAACCACTAGCAAGAACTTTCTTTGTATTTAAAAGTCTGGATAAGACAAACTTTTAGGTTCTAAATGGAAAAGAGTATTAAAGTTAAGGGGAGGTACTACCCTAGACTTCCTAACTTATAAAATTTTTAAAAATAATGTCACTGTTCACGTTTCTATTTCATCTAGAGGAACGAAAATGCATACAGATATGTAAAATTAAATTCTGAACACATTTGCGTCTGTAAAATTTTTCGTTTTTTACCAAAAGGAAAAAAGGTATTGTGCAAACTTACACAGTTATATAAATTAGCTCAAATCCCTAGTCCTTCCGCAATTTTTAACTTAGAAGCTTGATTTTGGTCTCATTCGACGCGGAAAGACCCAGGCACCTCAAAAATGATGCATTTTTCAAATTTCTAATTAGAAAAATTGATGATTTTTTTAGTTCATAGAATTTCCTAATATTTCACACAGTGGTTTCACAGTAGTGGTTTCACAATAGTGGGATTATATTTATGTGCCTAAAAAAAGTTAGTTTATTTGAAATATGACGGCTAAAATTTTTCTGTGTATGAATGTTTTCGTTAAATAATTTAGTAGAGTGATGGAATCTTGAAGGAATATATTGAGATACGAGAAATTTCATTAAACAATAAATAGAAGAACCATTGTTAAAACGAATATTACATTTATTGCCAACGTTTCGGAATTAAAATTCCATCATCAGTGCTAAAACGGGAGAAAAAAGTAAAGTAATTTGTCTATTTCAAAAAACAAAAATCACATTTATATTTCACAAACCTACCTAAATGTCTAAAAAGGCCAATTTTTTCATTCACACTCAAACAATAGCATCCTCCTAATTCACACAAGCACACATGTACACGCTAATTCAGATACACCAGCGAAACACACTTTCAACAACAAAACACAAAACATACTTTCTAAGATCAATGAACTATAAGGAATTTGTATTACCAGTATTTTGACAAAGAGAAATTACACATGATTCGCAACATAGGACATTTTTTAATTTGTATACTATGTATCCTCCAATTTGAGGAACAACGTTATAAAAATACACTGAATTAAAAAAAATAGATCAGTCTTCTCTTTAGAACAATCTTGCTACACGTATTGTCTTTGCATGCATCTTTACATGGAACATAGTCAGAGATTATTCTTTTCTTAGAACGCGAATTGTTAAACTCTGCCACAGCGCAAGATGAGATCAATAAAGATGGGTTGTCGTTCCTAGATGCTGTTAAAATTGTGACATCTTCAAAAAACTTGCAGTAACCATTAAGAACATCTTTTATTTCGTTGTGAATAAATAGATGTTTATAGGAACGAGCAAATTGTTTTTTTGATGGGTTGTTATTGCAACCACCTCTGCTCCCAATTTTTCCGAAAATTAATTCTAAATGATTATGCCTTTATTTATAAATTTGTAAAAAACTCATGCCCTGTCTTAAAATTGAGTAAAATAAGTTTTCAATGCTTTCAATGCAAATTAAAACTCCTACAAATTATGTTTTCCTGACTGACTCGCACATTAGTTTGCCAGATGTTGGGCAGCAAAGTGATTGTATATAGGAAGTGTTTTCATGAAGGGTAGAAAATACATTGCCGGTATTATTTGAGTTAATATGCTTCTCATGTCCATATGACAAATTATTTTGGAAATTTCATGTTTCAAAGTCACTTACAAATTTTATTAGAGCCTCACTACCGCTAAAACCGTCAATATTATTATTTAGACAAAATTGTAATCCATCTGCAACAAAATCACTTAAAAGTTGATCTGCAAGTTTGACATTCATATTTTTTTTAAGTAATTTATGTGCTATTATTTTTAACTTATTAGCTAAATGCATTCTTTTTGAAGTTTGCTATTCAAAAAATTTCTGTTTTCACATGTGAAAACTATGTCTGAATCTTTTTTGGAAGCCCTACTGCACCTGTGCATAGTGCATGAGAGCGGCATAGTGGAAATGTAGTCCTTGAACGCAGCATAGATAAGCAGCGTCCTACTTTTCTGACGTTTCATTATAATTTACGTATTTTAAGAAAAGCTTTCGCAAGTTTTGAGCCCCAATATCTTTGAAAGTGAAATAATACTCAAGATCAGGAATAAGAAATTCAAAAGCACAGCCACTCTACTTCAAAAGGTGAAAAATAGCAGCCGCATGCGGTTGAGAGTCGAGTGGCATGGAAGTCAAACCATAATGCCTCACATTACACCTAACGGGGCAATAGTGGAACGGATGAGCAGCACTTATAGCACCACAACACGTTGACGACATTCCGACGACAAGAAAATCAGCTTTTCTTAAGGACCAAAATATATAACCACTATGTCATACCAGTGACCGAAAATGTGTCATTTTTATTTTAAGATGAATGGAGTGCAAACATTTCATTAATAAGTGTCAACACTTCAATATTTTCAGCTAGCAAACATGATCCTCTTACAGTCGGCCTAGAGGCTCTCACTGTCGTCTTTATCTTGCACTCAATTAAATGTACACATAGTTACTTACTCCAGATCGTTCATCGGACCTCGTCCCTGCACAATCATCATACCATCATTATCATTAGCCTTCACCAGCAGCGCACTAGCATCTAACTATCCGACACCTCATCCGCCATCTCGGCATAGTTCGGCCATCTGATTGGATTCCTGTGCCTTGTTGGGGGGTGTCAGTTCTATAATGAGAACAGGACTATGAGCACCCTGTGAGCGCGAGTACGCGCCAGGAGCCATCACTACCACAAGGAGAAACTTCACGTCAAGAAAAAGCAGTAAATCGCTTTGCTTATCTTGTGTCGCACGTAAGTACCAAAAATTGCTCAGTTGAAGCCTACTGAAGTGTACCGCTCCCTCCTGATAAATAATAGCTCCTATAATGTAATGATCAGATGAGTATAAGAATATATTTTAGTTAATTTGAGTGTAAATATCAGATCGGTATTAGTTTGGGTGTGTAGATCAGATCGGTATTAGTTAGAGTGGGTAGATCAGATCGGTGTGTGTTAGTTTTGGGTGGATACATAGATCAGATCAATGTGCTTTAGTAAGATTGGGAGTGCGTGTCTGTAAGAGACGTGCAAGTTATTTAGGATTTCGGATAGCATAAATTCATTTGACTTCAAATTTGCTGAATATTTTTACCTTTGTTAATTCTGCCTAGGTGCATAAACGGAAGGCGCGGGGGCTTACGCCTGGAGACTCTTCGGGCCGAGTCTCCAACGCAGTCTCATGGATGAGAACCAGCGTTCTTTGACAAATCCATCGAAATGGAATTTTTTTCGCAGTCATTAATTTGTTGAAAGTTGCTTATTAGGGCCTTTGCAGAACACTTTAAGCTCTGTTGTAGTGGCCTTCCATATCCCCGTGCGCTTTTTTTAAGTTACCAGTCACCGAAAACGACCCCAACAACAGTGAGTGGCAAAATGTACTCCGTTTCGACAAATGGCCTCCCGAACAAAGGACAGGATATGCTCCTACAAAATAAATATTCCACACTCCATGAATTTACGCCCCAGAATCTCATTAGCAGGAATCGCATATTAGCTTATTTTTTCGACCGTTTAAGTTTCATGAAATGAAAGCCACAACTTCTTTCTGCCTCTCATTCAGATGATTAAATAGAACAAATATGTCGAGAATATAACAATGACCCAGAATCGATTGCTGGCAACAACTATACACGGTGTCAGTCGTTCCATCTTAGAAAATATTTTGCTTGCACTCTTCGTTCGGCAAAATATCATTCTTAAATTTGTGCTAAAATGCAGCGAAGTACGGAAAATGATTTACTTGTATGACTTTCAATGAGTGTGTATTTATCCTAGTTACTCAAAACCTAGGTTTAGAGAAGCTTAGATCCTCCGTTGAAGTAATAGAGTATAATGTGACCTCATTTGATATGAAGAGCAGTTGATTTGCTAATTTGAGGCGCATTGCCTGCGGTATGAGTTTTACTTTCGATAGAATGTTGCTGATTGAGTCTTAATTGCTAATTAAGTGCACAATAGTAGCCATTGACTTCTATGATGAAAATCCTGAGCATAAAAATCGCTCAATACGAAATACTTGAAAAAGTTTCTTTCTGTAGTGATGAAATACGTGTGTTGAAGTATTGAATCGCATTTCTTCATTAAGATTTTCAGTGGGTGTTTGATCTTTTTAATGTTACTTTCTCTTTTCAAGCTTTTTGTTCCAGCGATTGAAATGTAAAATTGTGTGAACAGAGAATACTTTCATATGTATCATTTGAATAAGCTGTCTCAGACGACTTCAGGCTAAAATTTATAATACATAAAAATATGATGAGCATTATTCTCGTAGATGTTTGAAACATCTTCTCCGAAGAACTCTGTTCTACAGAACCATTCATATTTATGAATTCAAAATCTGGAGAATAAGGCATAATTTTGGTTGTTTTATTTTCTGAAATACATTTAAACACAGTTTATCAACTAGGATTTTATTAAATAGATAAATGATCGAAAAAAATTCAAAGCTGCAGTCCATTCTGTCATGCGATCATTAGCGTATGCTCTCATTCTATGGTAATTTGTTAAACGAGAATTCCAGTCTTGATATTGAAGAAAATGATAGCTGGAAAGTGTTGCTTTAAAACACCCAGTGCGTGAGAATGAAGGACCTTTGTCACAACGCATTTCTTATAGTAGAGTAAAACACCTGACTTCGGAAGGGTAAAGTTTGATCATAATGCTTAAAGTGAATTGTACATCAGAAATTGAATCTAAATGCTAAAGGACTCTGCAAACTCAATTGGGGATGAATTGATCTTCTCACCTCTTACGTATAGTGCAAAATAATTAAGATCGATAATAACTCGAACAAAAAATTTTCACTCTTACCGAAAGGGTTGGAATTTAGAACACTTCCTATGTGAAAAAAATCCCTAGATTTAGGAAATGTACTCATTTCAAGGAGATTGGCTGTAATTTTGTGATAAATGGTTTTTATCAAACTCAAACCTCGAAAAAAGTGATTATGATCACTTTCTTTGTTTTGGATGTTATTGATCTTCTGGACTGAGGATGAAAAGAGTCTATATGCAAGAAGGTATCCTATTTAATGGTGACATATTCCCGGCACATTTTATTCACATTCTGTACATATCTAGAGGATCACAATTGCAGGGTAAAGTTATTTAATTGTCAAACAACATGAGTTTGAATGTAATTCTTTGTGTACTTGATGATCCCAATAACTACTGTTTCATTTGAGACGAGTTCATGAAAAGGAGCCTGGTTTCAGTTTTCATAACTTGATATAAAGAGCCCATCAAACTTATTATGGAATGCATGTACAACTTCATGACAAGCATTTCATACCCCTTAATATTAGAGACTGTTGTTAGAGAATTTTTGGGCGAAAAGAAAACTGTTCACGACTGAAAACTTGTTGCACATTGCTTAATTTAGTGATATTGGGCATTTCAATGAGTAAAATCTCTATAACCTCTGTAGTCCTTTGGACTGGTTCCTCGACAATATTGGCGGTATGACCCTAAATAGAAATAATGCAGAACAAGTTTTATATGTTCAAAAAATTATGAATAATAATTCATTACACAAATCTGCAAAAACAAATTTCAAGCCATGACACTATTCTTGCTGTATCTTATGAAGAATGACTTCCTGAATCCGAATATAACCCCCGTTTTCCCCAATCACCCGCTGTTTTCCGATCCCTTCCCCCCGCGCATTATTTTCATTAAAAAAAATTGTTCCAGCTTTAAAGAATAATAAATGTAAAAAGAAAATAAATGAATGTAAAGAATTATAGGCAAATAAGATAAGTACCTTATTTTGGTGCTAGCTTTCCTTTTGTACTCTGATGTAGAAGTTTCTCTTACCAAACACCAGCTGTACTCAGCGTGCTGCTAACATGCTCGCATTTCACTTACCTAAAAATCTCCACTTGAACATAGTGATGATTTGGTGGAAACGTTACCCGTGTTCATCCGAAACTGCTCCTGAATTTTCAAAGACGAAGTTCAGATATGAGTGAAGAATGCTCACTTTAGGAGACATGTTACACCCCATGGCCTTGTATGCTGACAGCAGACATGAGCAACACAATCATCACTTATGTTGTTACCCCAAAAAGTTCTCACACATCTTTCGGTGTTCTCACAACCAAGCTCGTTTTTTTATTTAGGTGTTAATGTATTCAAAAGGACTAAAATGACATTTTTCATCTCGCAAATTATCGAAAAACGAAATGAATAGGAGGAAAGGAAGGAGGGAAGGGGCAATCCCCTAATAACGGGGAGTGATGGGATAAAATGGGGATCGTTTTCGGGTTCAGGAGGTCATTTCACATGCGGTTGACCAGGAATGGTGTCAGAGCCGATTATCACGCAGACTAGTGTTACTATCGTGATGTATCACGTTAACAAAACCGATCTGTGCTATCTAACGAAGGGCTTGGTGCTCGTGAGCCATGCAAGCAAACCAAACTGAAATTGAAGTCCCAATCTACACATGAAAGGACTAAAACATCAGAGAAGTTACTTTTCTTACTCCGAACGATCATTAGGAATTTAAAAACGAAGAAAGCACCTCGAATAGAAATCATTTTTAATATAGATTTCACACTAACCATAAATTTAAACCTAAGTCAGTTCTGAAACGTTTCAGAAACGTTTTATAGAACTGACTTAGGTTTAAATTTATAGTTAGTGTGAAATCTTAATGAAATATGATTTCAATGCGTGGTGCTTTCTTCGTTTTTAAATTCCAAAGGACTATAACAATGACGTTCAATTATGAGCAAGTTAACTTACTGATTCAAATAAGAGCTTTCCAATCGCGGGGCGGAATAGCAGCGCAGTACCTCCAGGGAGTAATATTTCACTCACGAAGAAGATAAAAAAAGTTCCGAACGAAGAAGTCCGGATCCATTTATTGACACATGAAGGAGTCTGGTCCCGCTCCTGAGTGAACTTCTTAGTCAAGCTCTGTAAACTTTTCTATACCCTAATAATGACACAGCATTAATGATCATAATTGCTACGCTGTATTACTGATGAATTCAATTGTTGGATGAGGAAAAAAATTTTGTGCCAGAGCAGGAATGTGTTTATGCTCTCATTATGAATTACAAAGTGCAAAAAATGTGCAATCGCAGTGCATGCAATTACTGTGAGGGCAATAAACGACGGTTTGAATACTGATATAATGGGGTTGGTGTAAACTCCGACCTTTGAAGATTAGGACTGTTTTTGCGTCAAGACCGGTCATATTTTTCGTCAGGGCTATACATATACATTATAAATAAATCTTCATTTTATGAATTCCATTTAATTCGCCCATTCATTTAGGTTTCAATACAACTTCCTAATTCCTCTAATGTAATCGATAGAAAATCGACTGACACGTTATGGACCCTGAACATTAAAATCGAAACAATAAAAAACTTCATTAGTAAAGCATATGCATTAAACTTTGAAAAGTCGAAATTGACCTCATATTCCAATGTGTTTCAATTGATTAGTTGTTGTTATTGCAGAAAATGAATTGAACCTTCAAGTTGGAGGTAAGTTGAGTGATTGCACAAAATTTTCACAAAAAGTGAGTCTAAAAATCAGTATCTAGAGAGCATTGCTGAAAATTTAGGAATCTTGTCACTCTAGTCTCATCGAAGTTCGCTGAGGTGAGAAAGCAGCAGCGGATTCTAATTTCGATCAAGGAAAAGAATTAGGAACTTGGGTTTCAGGTCAGAGTTCTCGGAAAGTTAAATCCAATCAGAATGAGCAAACGCAATGAACGTCGCTCTTTCTGATGGACGATGCAAAAGTTTGATCGCCCGCGCCTGCAGCCAAGTCTCGGTTGCAGAATGGACGGATTATCTTCCGTCGTGTCTTCGATCAGTATTGAGCCAGGATAAAAGAAAGGTGATAGTGTTTGATACACTGCATAAATAATTTTTGTGTTATTTGCATCAAAGATTGTTAATTTGTTTATTTCATTTAGCCGAAATGTCGTTTAGCGCTGAATTTTCAATCACCAGATTTCTCAAGGAGGGATAAATAGGTACAAATTGGCTCACTGAAAATAAAAACTACCGAGAAGTTTAAAAACCTTTTCCATTTCAATGATTTTCAAGCGCAAGTTTGCCACGCGAGATGCACAAATTTGTCTGACTCCAGGTCTAACGCCCGTGCCACATACATACATGCATTATGTTCGAATGCAATTTCGAGTGTTTCTTCGCTCGCAAATGCTTGAGTCTGCTTATCAACTGGTTCCAAAATAAATATGTTATTTTTTAAAACGTCACAGTTAATTTCCATTTATTGTAATTTTGATTTACTGATCTATAAGTTCGTGAGTCATTTTCTTAGAAGAGCTAAGGTACTGGATCATTCACGAGACCTTTCGAATGAAGGGAAAATGTTCCCATCAATAGTTTAGACCGTACTCTTAATGAACAACATGGCGTCAAAAATTAACCCTTGCAAAGCTGCATGCAGGAACTTAAATAATTATCAAGGCTTCACGTATTGTATCGAAGATTTATACATAATGTTGTTTTAAGCTCTGATACCACGTTTCTCTTCTGTCGATCGCAATGAAAATAGAAGTTTACGTTAGCTTCTTTCTCAGTTAAAATTAAATTCAGTAACCAGTCGGATACTTTTCTGCAGTTTTCGAAAAGATCCCCGTTTAAAGAAATCAACTCTTTACTGATCAATGCCATTAGAGAGTTTATTTCTTTCGACGTGGATCAAAACTGGCTTAAACATCATGACTGGCTTAAACCTGCACGGTGGGTTAATTTTTGATGAAATTATAACCGCTTTGCACATATATACATGCTCAAGTCCTTGGACGCTCTCACTCCTTGCCCTCTTTTGTACGCAGCAGTTTCGCCTTTACTGAGTTATATTTGAGTTTTTCAGCGCCTGGGAAGTATTATAATACTCTGTTTTCGCTATAGCAGTGCTAGCGAAAAAAGTAAGGACAAATTGAGGGAATAAATCTTCTTCAACTTTAATGTTTCGATATTTTCAAGCAAATACAGGGTGTAAACGGGAAGGGTAGGCTGATTTTCCGATTATTTTAATTACTTTAACACGATACTGAATCACTATTACTGTGTAGATTCTGATTACGTAAATTGCAAAATTTAAGAGTAAATACTGAAAATTGTGTTAAAATTTTGTTATCTGGCGAAATGACTGATAAAAGTGAATTTATTGCGAGTCTTCATAAAATGGAAACACTGCTACTCAAATATTCAAGATCTTAAAAGTACTCTTGAGCACACCTGAGGAGTACAACCTCATTAAACGCTTCAAAAACACTGGAAGTCACCTTCCAAAGGTGAGAAACACCCCACCTCAACCGGTAATCACTCTAAAATTGGTCAATACCATCAGGAACAAATTTAGGGCAAATCCAAAAAGAAGCACAAGAAAAATGGCAAAAGAGGCAAATGTAAGCCCCACAAAAAAAATGAAGCGACAGTTTCTGTCAGGTCCAACACAAGAAAAACGACTGAATAGAGCACAACTTCTTCATCAATGTTTGTTGGACTGCACGCAACCAACTGTTTTGTGAGCTAAAAAAAATTTGCTTACGATTCAAGCAGTGCACAAATCGCAGAATGACTTAGTCTGGGCATAGAACATTGAAAAGATACCTGTAGAACAATAAACATCATCCAAGGCCAAAAATCCCCCTCCGTAATGGTATGTGCCGGTGTGACATCATGTGTGCAGAAAACACTCCTTATCTTCATTGAACAGGGTATCAAAATCAACCAGCACGTGTACTTGGCAACGTTGGCAAAGTGGCAAAGTGCTTCCTTAGGTTAAAAAGATCATTGGGAACAGCGGGCAACACTCCAGTAAGAGAGAGCGACCTCCCAAAATACTAAATTGGTTCAGAGCTTCTGTCAGAAAAATTTCAGAGGGTTTTGGTCAGAACTTTGGCCAGATCTTCACTAGATTCTCACCCCATGGACTTTGGTGTGTGTCTAAGGTTGAAGCAGAACGCCTTTGTGATCTCCTATAACAGTGGTCTTCAAACTACGTCCCACGGGCTGAATCCGGCCTGGCAGAGTAATCAATCCGGCCCGCGACAGCTAATGACATACTTACTAAGGGCGCTTTTTCGGTGGCTACTCTAGACATTATAGATAATGACAATAAAATTAAAAGTAGTTTTGCCCCAGGAACTTACTGAAGTAATCAGTACAGCCCTCAGGCTGGAAAGCTTGGAGACCTCTGTTGTATAAGAGTGTTGACTCGCTAAGACGCAACATGCGCCAGTGCTGGGATGAATTACCCCGGATATCTTGCGTGCAACCTGTGCTCATGTTATCAGCTGACTCCGGCGTGTAATTCGCGCCACGGGAGGTTATTCTAAATAAAGCTTCATTGAGTGAAATCTGTGTTTTATAGCTTTTAATTTGAGCCCTCATTTGATAAAATCGCCCTAGTAGTAAAACATTTCTAAGGGTTTTAATTTATCTACATCTGACAGTACACCCAGTACATTCTAAAAAAGGAGTGTCTTAAATTCTAGAAGAGTATGTTAGTTCAAGATCTTCACAGGATCCTTGCCTCCTCGTGGACTTTTATACCAATGTGTCGCAACAGGACCTTGTGTCTTTCATTAGAAAATTAGAAAGATACCAATCTCGAGATAGGAATTTAAAGCTCCCAAGAAAAGATAGAGGAGCAGCGAGAGCTAAATGAAAAGGGTATACACAGAGGAAGGCAAATAGAAGCAGTAGTAGTTGAGACTGAAATTCAGGGCATTTTTTACAGATTTTTAAATTTATTCACACTAACTAGGCTTGAATTTAAAGTTTAAATCCTCCTTCGTTCATATACACGATGACAGCAAGAATAGATGACTGGGAGCCACCTGAATCGGGGAACAGAATAACTTGTATCATGATGATTCACGCCGGCCATCAAAATAAGGAGATGATGGCCGCTGCTCAATACTCCCTGCATGAACACTGTGAAAACAATACGGCATGAACTAGAGAATTGCAATGGAGACTACTATAGGTTACGAGGAGACTAAATTTTTCCAAACTGTCTTGGTTTTTGAAGGGACGTTGTCGAGAAAGATACTAATCGCCGTGCCAGTTCCACAAGAGACCGGTTAATCGATGGAATTAAAGTGGTTTTTGAGGGTTTTTCGGGGGAAAGTGTAGAATCAGCTTGCTCCAGGTTCCGGGCCCGGATGCACATGCAGACTCCAATGTCGCAGGTGGAGGGCGAGGGTTGGCTTTATCGAAATCCTTCGACATTGGAGTCAGTGCGGCTCGGATTGAGACTGCAATACATGCCAACGGCGGTTATTTTGAGTAAAACTCTTCGACAATAGTCTAATTTTCTTGCCTATTGAATTTATTTGAAATGAATTAAATTCTATAGATACAAAGCGCTTTTCTCTTTCCTGATAAAACTGTTAAATTTATTCCAAACACCCTGTAAATAAATAACGACATCGTTTCAATTGAAAATTAATCATTCTAAGAATAGAACTTGAAAAATTGAGACATACTGATTGGACAAAAAAGTGCATGAAGGTAAAATAATAAATTCGAAGCTCATTTGAAAAATCTAAATGATATAAATGTGTCGTGATCCTCTTCTCTGTCAGCATTTCGTTGTGAATTTTGGATCGTCCGCTGTGATGTTCAATTTAGATTGCAATAGTCGTGATATTTGGATTATACCACTTTAATCTATTTTGTTAATAAGGCGTGA
>JACJUY010006484.1:36476-47771 GCA_014220935.1 Platorchestia sp. MABIK | reverse complement strand
GTCGTCCGAGCTGGCTGGTTCTAAGTTCTATCTCTGCTTAGTGGGTCGTCTGAGCTGGCTGGTTCTAAGTTCTATCTCTGCTTAGTGGGTCGTCTGAGCTGGCTGGTTCTAAGTTCTATCTCTGCTTAGTGGGTCGTCTGAGCTGGTTGGTTCTAAGTTCTATCTCTGCTTAGCATGGGTTATCTGGGCTGGCTAGTTCTAAGTTCTCTCTCTTCTTAGTTGGTTGTCTGAGCTGGCTGGTTCTAAGTTCTATCTCTGCTTTGTGGGTTATCTGGGCTGGCTAGTTCTAAGTTCTCTCTCTTCTTAGTGGGTCGTCTGTTCTGGCTAGTTCTAAGTTCTAAGCACGGCCTCTGTTTAGTGGGTCGTCTGGGCTGGCTAGTTCTAAGTTCTAAGCACGATTTTTGCTTAGGGTGGCGGCCTGAGCTGGCGTTTTCTAAGGACACGTTCTGCTTAGCGCGGGCGTGTGTGTGCTACCTGAGCTCATAAGAATACGTTCTGCTTTGTGTATGACCTAAGCTGACTATTTCTAAGTACGCATTCTGCTTTGCGTTTGTGTATGTTGCTTGAGCTTATACTTTCTAAGAACCATCCCTGCTTTGTTTGCAACCTAAGCTCACTATTTTTAAGAATACGTTCCGCTATGTGCGTATCCTGAGCCGATCATTTCTAAGAAAATGTTCTGCTTAGGGTGTGACTAATAATTTATCACCAGCCTACATGGGTATACAGTTATTGAGATGTAAATAGCTGGTAGAGGTGTGGAATAAACTTAATGCCAATGCAGCAAGTTCAGTTATGATACACAATGTCAATTGCATTACATCCAGAGTTTGATGCAAGTCATACAGAGGCTGCAGTGGACGGAACAAAATCATGAGTAGTCATTAGAGCAGGGGCTCCAAACTTTTTTGTTGTTCCGCACCCATAAAGAAATTTCATTCGAACCTCGCACCCCTGAAATGAAAATGCCAACATGCAGCCAATATCCTATTATTTGCCTGGATGTTTCTCGCACCCCGCGGAATATCGTCTTACACCCCCAGGGGTACGTGCACCCCAGGCTGGGAACCCCTGCATTAGAGCCATAAAATTATGTTTCCGGTAAAACCTTACGATTCTGGTAAACTCACTCATCGGAAGTTTATATTTCCGATGAGTTATTCTAGTAAATGGTCCTGTGTGCGTCAGAATCGATCTTAGCGATGTGAGGTTGGGGCACTCACGGGGAGTCTACGCTGACCCCTGCACAGTGTGTAGCAGCGTGAGGGTTTGCAGCAACAAGTGTTGAGCCTCTTGTGAACGTAGCTATTGATGAAAAAACAGATGAAAACATTGCTAAAATAAATATAACTAGCGTGGACTTGATTGATTTTGACATTATTTCTAAAAACCCAGCCTGAAAGAAAAAAACAAAAATAATTCATCCACAATTAGAACTACTAGTATCGCTAATGTAGACCTAATACTAACGTAGTTAGTGCAGGCCTGTAACTTACTCCAACGTAGCAGCAGACCTAACTAACACCAGAATAACAACTGCTCACCTAACACCAACATAGCCACTGCAAACCTAACCTACATCAACATTACTACTGCAGGCCCGTCCCTTACACCAACATAGCCACTGCAGACCTAACCTACATTAATATGAGAGTAACTACTGCAGTCCTGTAACTTACACCAACATAGCCACTGCAGACCTAACCCACTAACCCACACCAGCATACCCACTGCAGATCTAACTGTCGCCAACATAGCGACTGCAGACCTGACAGACACAACTCTGTACTACAGACTCGGTAGCAGTCAATATCGAGATAGTGATCTACGCACATTTCAACCACCATGTTCCTTGGTTCGAGGCCACCAAAAAGCCCTCAATCTATCGGTTTTTGTGTAGTGGAAAAGACCAGCAAAGATTGATGTTATTCGGTCTGAGACCTTATCTCGTGGCAGGCGAAAAAAGGGCTGAAGAAAGATCCATGTTTTAGGACAAAAGCGCTGCAACACCTTTGAGCTCCTCGATAAACTTCTCCGTAGAACTGCGGCTCAAGTGTTCTGCATCTGATGAGGATTGCATACAATTTTGGTAGTACTTTGCCTAGTACTTAGAAAAATATTTTGGGAGCATTTCGCCTAGTACTCTGAAGAATATTTTGGTAGTACTTTGTTTAGTAGAGATATTTTGGTAGTATTTGGCCAAGTACTTATAAGGGTATTTTAGAAGTACTTTGCTTGGTACTTTGACGAATATTTTAGTAGTACTTTTTCTAGTACTTTAAAGAAATTTTGAAAGTAATTTGACCAGCATTTGAAGAAATTTTGGTAGTGTTTTGCCTAAATCTTTTTCGTAAATTTTCACAGTATATTAAAGAAAATTTAAGTAGCAATTTGGACTCTTCTTTGAAGAAATTTTGGTTGTAGTTTGCTTAGTACCTTGAAAAATACGTGACTAGCACTTTGCCTAATACATTTTAACTTCGTAAAGTTTTGTTTTGAGATCGTCTCTAGTTTTTGCATCTAATTGGATGTGTTTTAATTTGTGGTTCTACAAGAGTTTATTACTCTTTATATAAGTCTTTTCTAAAGCTACATAAAATGAAAAGTTCTCTTGAAAAGGCAGAAATTCTATGAAAATTTCATGATTTTTTCTTGAGTTTTCAAGTAATTTAATTTCTGTGTGATACATAAATTTTCTTAAAAATACTTTGAAAATTTACGTCAAAGTACTAGGCAAAGTACTACCAAAATTTCTTCAAAGTAATAGGCAAAGTGCTATTAAAATATTCTTCAAAGTACTAAGTAAAATACTATCAAAAATGTCAGTTTTCTTCTTTATTATTAAAAATAGGAAACCTAAGTTCCTGAGAAAAGTTCTCTTTGCTTCTTGTGTGTAGTTAAAACCATAATTTATTTTTTAGCTAAGACAACTTCCCTGAGCAATTTTAATCTTCTTATCTCATCTTTAATCTTGTGATTTGCTGATAATAATTTGGCTCTCCTTGTTGGTCGAGATGAAAATGTCAAAGAATGTTGGCATTGCTGGTAACATTCTCAGGGTGTGCCACAAGTGTTCTTATGTACCCCTAGGCAATCTCTTATAAATTTGACGCATTATTGCAATTTTTAGGTCATTTTTGAGAAACCTAATGCAATGCCCACATATCTGATGACCTAAATTAATACCGGGACAATCCCTGGTTCTCTATCGCAATGTTTGCATTTTCTGAAACAATTCACTAAATATCAGCGGGAATTTCCAGGAGAGATAGCGCAAAATTTGTAAGAACTTGATCCTACTTTTAAAAACTCTGATGCAATTATTGTAGATCCATAGGACATTGTCAATCAGCTTGAGGCCATTTTCATGACTCCAGAGCAATTTCAAAAGCCTCAGGTGCAATTTCCGAAAAAATCTTGCGTAATTCTCACTAAACCTGACGCAATTTAAAGAACTCAGAGGCAATTGGCATGCAATAATAGCAATTTAGAAGCGCAGGTAAACAAAACTATTCTTGAATTTAATGACAATGAATAATAGGTGCACGCTGAGGGGATTTCACTCATGCTCGACTGAGAACAGGGATAAAATATATTACTGAGTCATTGTTCAATAATGAAACGTATGCGAAAGTTTTGGGCTATGATAAAGTTTTTATATATAGCTTGTGTTGAGCTCAATTGACGGTCATCATTAAGGTTTGAGATACTTGAGAAAAATCAATACGGAAAGAAAAACGGAGAGCGAGGAAGTCAGAAACAAAGACATTTAAAACAAAAATTTTATATCATCCTTTGCGTGTTTTCGCTTATTTCCAGCAGTGTGCTGTTGGTGATCCCGTGCACTCAAATAGTGCTGATCCTGTTCCTTAAATGGCAATGTATGTCAGGACTAAATAACACGTTTCGGATTAAGGAAGAAAAAGTGCTTCCGTTTAGCCTCTGTAACTCCATTAGGTTTAATTAAAATGTTCACTGTCAGAACTGCATGATTTAAAATCTAAGTATATTTTTAAGATAATGTATATGATCAGTTGTATTTTGGGAGTATTTTACAATATTTTCAATCCAGATTAACTATTTCGTTTTATTTGAATAGTGATATGTTACATTATTGATTGAAAACTTACCGTTAAATCTTTATTCAATTTTTAAATTCAAGGAAAAATTTACGATGTCAAAAGCGATAGCATTGAGAACAACATCTTGTCGCTGTTGAAATACACAAGAGCGCCGTTAGCAAAGGGCCTGTACCTTAGTGTGTAGGATAATTTTTGGGCATATTAAATTCGCTTGTTAAAATTAAGATTCACTCGTCATTCTACGGGCAGAATCTGCCATATCATGATAAAGAAGCTCATCGCCTCCCACCTGCTTATTTCTGAAGTGCGTTGACTGAAGACAGTTGGCTGTTGATGATATTGGAACAGCAGCACGGCCAAGCGTGGGTGTATCTATGCTACGCCCGCAAATTAAAGAGCTGCCCATGAAAATATCGAGCATCGAACGATCAATCAGTCCGCAAAGAAGTAGCGCTTAACTGTTTATTGATCAAGGTTCTGCCCCTGCGAGACATCATTTACTGGAAAACTTTAAAACTCACGTGCACTTCAATAATACGCGTCGGGTTATTGACTTTAGATCACATTTTTCTTAGTGCCCAGTGTTTAAAGTCGCTTTGTAAGAAATTCAATTTTACACAAAGGTGATGTTTAAGAGGTTATGGATGGTAAATTGAGAGATTCTATGATTTATTATCAAAGCTTCTTTTCGTTAACGTGTCGTAGTCATGCGTGAAGATACCTATCTCGCCATGATAATCTTAATACCTAGATGAGTTGTGAAATGCTTTCTAATCAATTGTACGAAACATTACATAGATTATATCATCAGCACCATTAATTTCTAATTTTCATTTAAATACACACACACATATATCTATGTTTATTGTCAAACATATGTTTGACAATGAATATTATCAGTAAATTGAAGGTTTGGAAATCAGTCTTCCATTGGAACCTACGTTCGCAAATATTTTGATGTACTTGCATGAAAAACGGTGGGTAGATTCTTGCCCCGTGGCTTTTAAGCCAGTTGCGAACGCAATTATGACGAAATTTTTTCAATGTATAGGAATGGTTCGCATTGCAATTTATTTCTAGAATATTTGAATTCACAATACCCAACATCAAACTTACTTTGGAGATCGAAAAGGATAATTGTCTTTCATTTTTAAGCGCAACTACAATACCTAAAGAAGGTAGGTTTCAAAGTCCTGTTTTCCGTCAGCAAACATTTATCGGATTGGGAATTATTATTTTTTTGTTATTGTAAATCCAATTTCAAATTCAACAGTATAAAACCTTGTTATCAATGGCTTATTGTGTCTGATCATCATCGTTTCAAGTATGCATAAAGAATTTGAATTTATGTAAGTTTCTTTTCGTTATAATGGTTTTCTATCGAGGCAAGTAGATTCTGGTATTAAGAACTTACTGAACAACGAATTTTTTCCAGATGTAGCACTACCTTCTGCTCGTAAAAAATTTTTTTTTCTCGTTTCCGTTTTTCGGTCAACAATCAGAGAAACGTAAAAAGGAGCTGGTCGTTCTTCTTTCACGATAGTTTCCGCAGAATCATTTTAAATAGTGTTAGTTAACACGTACAGAATAGGATCCCATTTCAACTATATTAAAAAATGAAACTCCCAAAGATATGCTCTCGTCTGTCATTCCTAAATACAATTGCGCACAGTGTGCGCATCTGAGTACGCGGGCTCTACTGCTCGAGCCTTCGATATTCGTGTTGCAGAGTATGCCGTTAGGAGTTTGGGAGCAATCAGTTTCTTTCCGCACTTTCACATTCTTCAGTCCGCTCTCATGCAGAGAAGTGCGATATTTTAGTTCGGTTGGACGATTTTAAAATAATACACTCTGCATCTACTCAAATAAACCTCCACATTCAAGAATCTTTAGATGTTTTAAAAGAAAAACCTGTTTTAAAATGACATGCAAGCAGCTTACCCTTTGCAACTGATGTAATATTGAAATTGAACATTTTTTACTTCTACTTCAGTCAGTGTTTTTTTTCTTTTTGTGTTTTTCTGCTTTTCTTGTCGCATGATTAAAACATTTTGATTCACATTTGATTGTTTTTTTTTGGCGATTTGTTTTCAGAATTGACAATAACCCAGAAGGTGAAACGTCCGAAAATAATGTTATTTATTGGCATTTTCAATAAGAAAAGATCTCATTAAAGACGTGTTTCTTTGCAATTTTATTTATAATTCGGATATACAAAAGGCAAAACATATCCATGGCAAAACAATTATCCATAACATTGATTTAGGGAGTGCTTCCAATTGTCCTGAAAATTGTATTCTCCTAACATGTAATTAGTATAAATTTTTTTTTCTTAAGTTAATGGAGAAACCAACTCTTCCGGGGATTCCGCCAAAACATGAAGGCTTGCATATTTTATGCAATCACAACTTTACATTACACAAAGTTTCTCTAAAACATTTTATAGTCTACGGGCATTACTACGAAGATTTAAGTTACTCTCAAACTCAACGTGCAGTCTGTCCATTCAGTTGTGGCCATTGAATTACTATGGTTTTGTTGTCTTCTAATATTGAAAAAATTAAAAGGATAGTTTATTTCCTGTCTTTAAACACGATCAAGATTAAAGGAGACGTTTATCTGCAGCAGTCATTCTCACCTGCACTATTCGAGTAAAATCTTAAGGGATAGAATTTTCGCAAATTATTTCAACAGAAAATAATATGAAAACTTTGTCCATCCACATTCATTCTTCATCTACCGTTTACCCCCATACTAAAGGGAGAACAGTCCCTCATAGTAACAGTCCTCCTAGTCCCCCAAAAATTGGCATTTTAATCTTGAAGTAAAATCTAAGTGATCGATTTTTCTCAAATTTAAATATAATGGAAACTTTGTTCATTTGGTCATTTCCTAATCCACAGTCTACCCTCGCACTAGTAAGAGAACAGTCCCTCCTACTCTCTGCACTTATTGGCAGTTCTAATTCACAGGTGCATAGCATAACCCAAAGAGTTCCTCAAGTGAAGACAGCACTTGCATGGGACGATCAGGAGCCCCGAAGAAAAGATAATCTGGGCCTGAGTGTAACTTGTTAACAGTCAATGAAAAACTCAAAATTGCATTGAAATTTTCCCTGGAGAAATCTTCCATGGTAAGTACTGGAAAGCTAATTCAAGTTACCCCAATCAAGCGCTGCAGTGAAATGTTCATGCAACCTCCAGACTCACGTATTCAATTGTAAAAACTGAATTAACGTGAATTTTTTGAAGCACCGAATAAAACAGCTTTTCAACAGCGCCAAGGGAACGATATCCAAAGCGGTCACGTCACACCGAAAAAAAACAAAAACGCGGGACTATCGTTAGAGGAAACATACGTTCAGTCGGCGCCCTACTATCGATCCGATCAAAGAAAATTGCGAGAGCGAGGGAACGGGAGAGGCGTGGCCTGACGCTCCTCCTGGACTGCACCTGCTCGGCTACACCCACTCCACCTACACTCATTCATGCGGCGGCCTTCTACCTCCCCTCTTCTACCCACCTCATTTCTTCCACCCGCCTCCGCTCTTCCATACACCTCCTTTCTTCCACCCGCCTCAGGTCTTCCATTCACCTCCTTTCTTCCACCCGCCTTCGCTCTTCCATCCATCATTCATGCGTCCAAGCCTTTCAACCCTCTTCTACCCACCTCCCCTCCTCCATCCACCTTTCCTATTCCACCCACCTCCCCTCTTCCACCTACCTCCCGTTTTCCATTCCCCTCTTCTACCCCTCTCCCCTCTTCCACCCACCTTCACTCTCCCACCCACCGTAGTTTGCTTTTGCACCCTCTTTCCGTCTTCGATGTTTGCCTTTTAAAACTGGTCTCCTTTTTGGGTTGCTTTTACGCTCTTGTGATAATAAATGACCACCTCGGTGTTGACCACGACTGTAGACACCCTGCCTCTTGTGCTCCCATTACACCACCACAGACATTAGAAATATCCTCTTCCGTTAACGTTTTTCTTCCCTCTCAAGGAAAGAAATTCATGGAGCATGGATTTAACACTCATCAAAAATACGTTCAACTCAATCACCGTACAACAGCCTTGGTTGTTTTAATTAAATTTTTGTTAATTCCACCTACACAACACCTCTTTCTCCTGATCATCACCACCTACACAACACCACCACCCTCACACCATCACCACCTACACAACACCACCACCCTCACACCATCACCACCTACACAACATCACCACCCCCTGCCTCATCACCACCACAAACACTGACGTCACTGCCACCTCCGCCCTCTCCGTCTGCGCGATATTTCAGGCAATTACGCAAGTCATTTCCCCCTAGTTTTGGATGTGTGCAGTAATTGCTTCTCTTCACGGAAATTTCATACAAGATTCGTGGAACGTTTTAGGGGATTAAGATAGATTGATTAAATTGCGTAGATTTAATGAAGCTTGCACTGGTTTTGTGTAGCGTTTTTTCGTGGTTTTAGGATATATTTTGGATTGTCGAGGCGAGTTCGACCTGTATTTTGTCGCTTTGTATTGTTTTTATAATTAACATTGCAGAACGTCTATCGGTCAAATAGATTCAACTTATCGCCAAAACTGCAACTAAAGAAATTTTTGTTGAACAGCGCGATTGATGAAGGAAGAAATGAAATTCTTGGTACGCCTTTCAAAAATTACCCTCGCGAGTAAATATTTTCTGGAACACTTATTTCAGGCTTTACGCACTGATATCCTGCTAATTTTACGTAAATTTTTTTCCAAAACTATCTGACGGTGGACTTTGCGTGGCCAAAGGAAAATGCGAAAGCTCCTCATAGCTGTAACTGAAGTTAGCGTAAGTAGAGACCAAGTCTTTACGTAGCAAGCAGTGAAAGATTCTCTTACGTCTGGAAAACACAATATTGATACCCACTCTTCATCTAATGATTTGATAGCACAACCATGTTAGGGGTGTGGAAACTTTCAAACTGGACATTTGATTATTTATTATCACATTCAACTATTGTTCAATTTGTTACCAAGCTCTTTTACTCTAGCTTCACCTATAAAAATTTAAATTATTTGGATCAGAATAAAAATTAAACAAACGTTGTGGGAGACAGAAGCATAATTTAATACGGACGCTAATGTAAAAAGGATTGAGATGGGACAGGAAATTTGGTGAAATAAACTTACTATTTATTGCTATTATTACTGCGTTAGCGTCACAGAATTTTCCGTCCCGGACATCATATACTAGTGCACGAAAGTTTTTAACCGCTGATTTACGCTGATTTTTACAAAATCTGCCCAACGTCGCCCGTACTGCTGTTATCAAATAAGAAATTCCAACTTCCACGTTTTCTCTGTCTCACTTTCTATTCGAAGCAACTCTAACTCCAAAAATGGGCTCAATCATAAAAAGGAAAACTGAACAGTACAGGAGACTACACTGTATATTCCTAAAAAACGTTGCTCATTGGTTCCATAATTTCATTAATTTCATGTAAGGTAAAATATTGCTGCCGTTTAAGTCATTTTCTTGCGGTGTGCAATGCAGTAAACAATGAATTTACTGAGATTGTTTGCACTGAAGTTTATCTTCAATGTATCGTTTTACATCCCAGACCGACAAGTAACGGCAGTCGTTTTAAACCCTAGTATACTCTGATATTTGATCATCGGAATGTATATGTGATCACCATATATGATCGCATGCATCACCTCTCATATATGATCACATGCATCTCCTCACAAATATGATCGCATGTATCACCTCTCATATATGATCGCAAGTATCACCTCACATATATGATCGCATGTATCACCTCTCATATATGATCGCATGTATCACCTCTGATATATGATCGCATGTATCACCTCTCATATATGATCGCATGTATCACCTCACATATATGATCACCTGTAAACGTTAAATATCTCCGTGTGGGCACAGAAATGATTGATGGAAATTTTTCATGGATCTGCCCATATCAGATCTAGATCTGCTAATTGATTACATCGCATTAATGAGCTGCTTTATAAGCCTAATGTTAATGCTCTCAATGTTGTGCCCTCAGATTTTCACAAAATCTGCGACAATAGGTGAGGGTTACGTAGAGTAAAAATTGTAGAATACAATTGTAAAATTGCGTTTATTGGTTAAAAATTTGGATACGTGTGTTTCTAAATGTAATAAAATATTAGGAAATTTTAAGGTTCATTTCTATTTTAGATGGTGGTGCGCAAAATGATGCAAGGACGTTTTTGGTAATTTTTTTTCATTGTTGTACTTTAATGAAGTGAGTAAGGAAAATTTGAGGGTTTCGATGCCATTTCCTTCAGCCTTTTAAAGCAGCTCATTTATGACACGCAATCCAATAGCCACTTTGGGCTGGCCTAGAAAAGTTTCCAATCAATAATTTGTCTACGCAAATGCAAATACAAGAAGTTTTCAGGCAATATACGAGAAGTTGGTTCATCACATCATCCACTGGGAACTAATTTCTAGTCCTTCATGGTGACCATTGTAAGTGATTTGCCAAATGAAGTTTTTAACTAATGTGCCAGCTTGTAAACTGATTTTTCTTGTTGACCCTAATGGAAATCGTCGCCTTGGGGGCAGTTAGCCGTCAGTTAGCACATCATTTACGCGGCTAACAGCGCCAGAGCTGCGCAGTGGCTGCAAAAAAAATGTCCACTTGTTTGGCTGTAACTGAATTCATCGAAAATATTCTCGAATATGCGCAGTTTTGCACAGCCGTAAAGTAGCTGAGACCGCTTTTTATAATAAAAAGGTGACCTGTTGTAAAGTGAACGTTACTACGCTGAGCTGAATTGAGTGGATATCACTGCGTTGACCCGTGCAAACACCGGAAGCGATTTTCATCCGGGGAGTTTCTTGCTGGAATCTGAGACTTTTACGCGTTTAGGAAGAGCATCTGCCATGCTAACGTTCAACAGCTCTGCCATAGCTTAGACTTGCCTAACAAGTGACCTGTTCATGTGTTGTGTAAGTGTCCCTCTCTGATGTTGCAGGGCGTGCCAGGTGGCACATTGGGCTGAACACAAATCCTCGTGTGTGCTGCGTCGGCAATAGAAACCAGGCTTTTCTATTAGCACTATCCATCAGCGCGGTTCGTCATTACGCTTCGTCATCACGCTTCGTCAGCACTCTTCGTCAGCATGCTTCGTCAGCACGCTTCGTCAGCACGCTTCGTCAGCACTCTTCGTCAGCACTCTTCG
>JACJUY010006484.1:0-36415 GCA_014220935.1 Platorchestia sp. MABIK | reverse complement strand
CAGCACGCTTCGTCAGTACGCTTCGTCAGCACGCTTCGTCAGCACGCTTCGTCAGCACGTTTCGTCAGCACGCTTCGTCAGCACTCTTCGTCAGCACGCTTCGTCAGCACGCTTCGTCAGCACGCTTCGTCAGCAAAACCCTCCAGCACTCTTCATCAGCACGCTGCTCCAGCACACTCCACCTGCTCTGTCAGCACGTTTCAACTCCCGTCTCTCTGTGAGCACACCTGCATCAGCAGGTGTGCATAGATAAGCCTTCAACAGGACGCATTCCTCAGTAAGACTTCTTATACGATGCAGCGGAGTTTATGTTTGTTGTTTTTCTCGAGTTATTTTCTGGATGGCGAGAGTAAATTCCCCGTTGCAAAATTAAAAATTTCGTTTTATTCAACCGATGCAATTATTTTACTGGGACTTGTTAATAATTTCTATCACATTTCAAGTGATCTATCGTCGACAAATTGCACAAAAATATGTATGTATGCTTTAAGAAAAAGTTTCCTGTCGCAGGGAATTATCTCTAGCCCCCAACAAATTTGCGAACAGGTCTCAAAATGACGAAAAGGACTCTGAATATGTGAACAGATAGATGCTAATAAATTTTCGTTAAACTTGATCTAAAAACCTAAGCATCTAAAATACATCTTGCTGAAATGATGATCGTTTTTTTTTACTTAAATATATTTCGCTTCCACACATAAAAAATAAATGATAAATAATATGAGAATGATGAAAAATTAAAAAAAATTAATAAAATGAGTAAAATGAATAAAATGAATAAAATGAATAAAATGAATAAAATGAATAAAATGAATAAAATGAATAAAATGAATAAAATGAATAAAATGAATAAAATGAATAAAATGAATAAAATGAATAAAATGAATAAAATTAATAAAATTAATAAAATGAATGAAATGAATAAAATGAATAAAATGAATAAAATGAATAAAATGAATAAAATGAATAAAATGAATAAAATGAATTTACTGAATAAAATGAAAAAAATGAGTTTAACGAAAAAAATGAACAA
This sequence comes from Platorchestia sp. MABIK, assembly GCA_014220935.1. NCBI lineage: Eukaryota > Metazoa > Arthropoda > Malacostraca > Amphipoda > Talitridae > Platorchestia > Platorchestia sp. MABIK. The sequence goes on along the minus strand of JACJUY010006484.1, from coordinate 35,382 downwards.
ATGAATGAATTGAGCACAATGAATAAAATGAAGAAAAAGAATAAAATGAATAAAATGAATAAATTGAAAAAAATTAATAAGAGGAATAAATGGTTGAACTGAATAACAAAAAGAAAATGAATAAAAACGAAAAAGTTAGTTGTCTCAGGACAAATCCTGATTTCTGCTGATAATGGTACATTCTCTGCTATAGTCTAGCAACTACTAGAGAACTAAGATTCGTGCAAAGATAGTATTACATTCTCTGCCATAACTTAGCAACTGCTAGAGAACTAAGATTCGTGCAAAGATAGTACTACATTCTCTGCCATAACTTAGCAACTGCTAGAGAACTAAGATTCGTGCAAAGATAGTACTACATTCTCTGCCATAACTTAGCAACTGCTAGAGAACTAAGATTCGTGCAAAGATAGTATTACATTCTCTGCCATAACTTAGCAACTGCTAGAGAACTAAGATTCGTGCAAAGATAGTACTACATTCTCTGCCATAACTTAGCAACTACTAGAGAACTAAGAGGCGCGTGAAGATGCACAGATAAAGCAGGTCAATCAATCTATTCGGAGGCGATATAAATCTATGAAGTACGAGTATTTACAAGCCTTGACCTCCATAAATTTAAAAGCAACTGGATTTTCAATCTATTTCACGGACAAAAATTGCAATACTCCAATATTTTCATGCAGATAGATATTTTTGAGAGAATAAATACTATTGATCTAAGCGGTCCTATTTAGCCTCACAGCTATGACACACATTGTGTTCGATTTTTTTTTTAAATTTGGTTGAATCTTCCCAGACTAGTCCAATGTATCTCCAAACCCTGACCTGACCTGACGCAAGCCTAACCAACCGAAACCGAAACCTAAACCAAATCGTAACCAAACCAAATATAAATCATACCTAACCTTATTATCTCAGAGTTTTGATCTAATTTTTATATTGTTTAAAACTGAAATGATTTGTTCAGTGTGATTAACCAAACCTAAACCAAGCTAAATACAAATCCAACTAAACCTCAACTAAAGCTAAACCAAGCTAAATACAAATCAAACTAAACCTAAACCAAACCTAAACCAAGCTAAATACAAATCAAACTAAACTTCAACCAAACCTAAACCAAGCTAAACACAAATCAAATCAAACGTAAACCAAAGCTAAACCAAATACCAATTAAACCAAACATAAACCAAGCCTACATCAGTCCTAATCAAACGAAACCAAATCTAAACAAAACCTAAACAAACGATAACCAAAGCCTAAACAAAGTCTAAACAACAAACGCTAACCAAAGCCTAAACAAAGTCTAAATAACAAAAGCCAACCAAAACGCAAACAAAATCTAAATAAAGCCTAAACCAAACTTGAGCCCAAATAAACCTAAACAGATGCTACTGTAGCGTAGGGTCTACCGCCATTTATCGCTTACCCAGGTGCAGTTTTAAATGTACAAATTTAGTGTTTATCGCTATGTTAAATGTATGGAATTACGTAATTTCCATTAGCAAGCTAACCTAATCTCACGCCATACTAGCTGAAACATAAAGCGATATCGAAACCGAAAGATAAAGCGAAACCGAAATCTAACGCGAAACCGAAACCAACAGCGGAATCGAAACTGAAACTCGAAGAGAAACCTAAATCAAAAATCTAAAACAAAACTGGACCCAAAACTGCAACCTAAAGCAGACCCGAAACCAAAGCTTAACACGGAACCGAAACTGGAATCTATAGCGAAACCTAAAGCGAAACCGAAACCGAAAGCGAAGCTTTAAGCGAAAGCCTAAAGGTCAATCTAAAGCGAAGCATAAAGCGAAGCCTAAAGCGAAACTTAAAGAGAAACCTAACGCGAAACCTAAAGCAAAGCCTAAAGCCTAACCTAAAGCCTAATCTGAAGCCGAATCTAAAGCCTAACTTAAAGCTTAACCTAAAGCCTAAACTACAGCCTAATCTAAGGCCTAACCTAAAGCTTAACCCAAAGCCTAACCTAACCTAAGTAGACTCAAATAAATGAACTGAAATGCTAAAAGTCTACTCAGCGTTAACCATGTGTCCACTTGGTTCTATGCGGTCTCGTTTGGCCAATTACGATTATAAAACATCTAACTCTAGTGTCATGAAACACATTTGTTTCTATATCATCAAGATTGAAATGGCACAAAATCAAATCGGTGGCTGTAATCAATTCGATGTTTTTTCCGTGTCCGGGATTGAACAAATCAGTAACTCGCCGTTCCTGTGACCTGATGAGAGCGTTTGTCATCATTGCACTGAAATAGCATCGTGCATCATTCCTTGCATCACTTTTGGCGGCTGATTGCAAGCCCGGTTTTTGGTACGGCCTTCAAATGGCCGGAGTTCCATTCACAAATTGCCGGAATGACAGATGCAGGCGACCGTGCGGATCAACCGTTAGTAAGATCCTGCGCTCTGACAAACTTTCCTCAATTCCTGAGAGCTTTTCAGAGATATTGTGACATTTTTTGCGTTCATGGTATTGTTTGAATGTGTTCTGCCAAGAAGACATTTTTCATCTCGACTAAACTCAGAGGTTCATATTGAGGGCAGAAATTTTCTTTAGCATTTACTGGTGTATGAAAAAATTTCCCAGAGTTGGATTTGCGTTTATCGAGCGTTAGTATCACTAGAGACCAGTTCAGTTGGCCCTCTATAGCTGTGCAGGGAAGAAACTTCTAAAGTTACGAAACTGAGACACTGATTTTTTTCTTATTAATGATCGTCTTGATGGCTACTTTCCTTAATCCAGAAGAATCATGGCATAAATCACACAGTATAATACTCTACGTATCGCAGTACAGACGTTTAAATTAACTTCATGTTCTCATTTTTAACGCGATCATTTCCTCATATTTTGAAACAAGATGAACTATTTCTATCGCATCAAGCGCTTCATTGTGTTTTAATTCTTTTTTAATTTGAAATTTCTTTATCAGTAGTTTACATCAAAACCTTTTCGTGGATGTGATGTGGGGCTATGATTGAGCGCACTCATGCGACGGACTTTATCCTATGTCAATTGTTCACAATAAAAACGAGTATAAAAGTACTTACTTTTCGGCAGGCGTATTGAAAACGACAACAATTTTAGAACCAAAACTGCATGGGGAGATTTTAAGAAGATAAATTCAATTTACGGATTCCTAGCGTGGGTTTAGAGTCAATGCACACTGTAAAACCAGTGATGTTCAATTCACAGGACCGTAGCTTTGTTAAACTTACAATCGTGATCAAAAACGAAAAGATTCGAAAGAAACCACAGCAAACGGAAAGGAACCATTGAATGCAACACACTGCTGAGACTGAACGAGTGTGTGAAGTACTGCGAAGCACATCAAAACGCACACAACACTCATATAAAAAAAAAGCTGCGGAGGTGTGAAGAGGGGAGGGTTGCAGTTGCCTGAGCTATCGCCCACTTTTTCAAAGGCTCAGACTCGCTAGCTACCGTAATTTTTCAGTGTCGTCGCATAAAAACATCATTTTTCTCTCAGAACCTAATACGCGAACACCGGCTTTCACGAGACCGAGGTCGTTGGGATCGTCGAAACGCTGCTCTTACCTCGAAATTTATGAATGAAACCCGCGTCCATTGAGCGGCGTCGGGCCTTAATGGCAGTCCGCTCACCGGGCTGAAATTTTTAGTCCGTTCCAATAATTAATGTTGTGCCAATTAATATTGCTTAGTTCTTGCCATCCTGCACTAGTGTACTGAAAAGTAACCGTTGCGCCTCTCACCCTTACAACGAGTGGGGGTCAAAACTTTTGATAATAAGAGTGCGCAATTACTGGAAGAAAGATGCTAACATTCAAGCCAGAATTGATGGATTATAACTTGAGTTGCCACAGCAACACGCGCACCACATGTGGAAAAATAAGTTTTGACTTTTTTGGATTATTAAGATTTCTGCTTCTTTTTCATGTTTCCTTTCTGCAGAAAATAATAAGTTTAGGATTTTTTGTCGCATGATTGACCCAACTTCTGTAATTGTATTTTCATTGCCTGGATTCCGAAAATTCGCTCAGCGGCCAATGATATTTTATTTCAAATTTTTGCAACAAAATTATAAAAAATTTTCCTACAAAATTCTGATAAATCAAATTTTTGAAATTTAGTAGCTTTGTTCCTTCGCCGTATGCTTTGCGAGCGGCAGTATTTGTGTTTTGTAAAGTACGTGTAACTAAATGAACACATTTAACTTGTGTTTGTGACACGTTCCAGTTCTTGTTACTTGTTACACGGAGGCCCTGAGGTACCCAGGGCTGCTAACTACACTTAGGTACTGAGTACCAGCAACCAATGAGATCTCGGTACTAAAAGCCATGGGGATCTATGAAGAAAAACTAGTTAACATCATTGAACTATTTCAAAATCGCAACCTGTACGATAAAATGATGTTTGCAAGGTATGAATAAACAACCGCATGTGGTCTCATAGCTGCTTCAATGAAATCTGCTGGTGCAGTTACTGGAGGCTAGCTTTAGGTAATTTCTTGTTGGGCAGTTCATTATGCAACCGAATCTTCGATTGTCAGCCTACTCTCGTGACGATGAATCTACCATAGCAGTCTGTGAACTCACTGCTGCATTTATTAAAGCATTACTATAATCTACAAGCACACTGAGATATTTTGGAGTCTACCTACGTATATCTACTAACGTACTTTATGAAATGTGCATTTCTCTGCTCTCCACCTGAACACATCGCAACCAATCTTCTCCGTACCTTGAATGCAAATTCTTCATCTGTTAAAAGTTCTTCTTCCATTCTGCCCCCGCGTTCCGATTCCTCTCTTTTGTGACGATCTAACCGCTTCAGCGGCTGCGTGTACTCTAACCCTCAGTCTGGGGCTTCACGAACAACAATGAATGCTCAAAAACAACGGAAGATTCAAGAAATATAAAGGGAAAGATTCCTGGAAACTTGAGGAACAAACAATACGAGAGGCGCCGCCTACGAACTCCGTTTGATCCGAATCGCCTCTGGATACTGAACAAATTCTGCTCTACATTCATGCCGAACTAAACTCACTCCACGGCGGGTGTGAGACTACTTTTTTGATTGTTGCTTTACTTTGCATAGAGACAACATCATTCAATTTTATCCTTAAAATGTGGGTGAAAAATATGTTCAAACGTTTCAAGTTGGCTCAGCGGACTAACCCAGCGTGTGTAATATCCGCTTAGATATGATGGTCGATCTTGTTCACTTTTTTCCCTGCATTGCATCACGGTCAATTTTTTGCTGTAATTCACTATTTAGATACTAAAATACACTACTGTCTTAAATCTACACTAGATATCGTCCGAACTATAATATGGTATACCTATCCAAAAATTGCGCGATGAGTCCTTTGTGAAATATGACATATTAATTTATTACTCACATATCAGAGTAGAATTAATTCTCATTTATCATCTATACATAAAAGAGTACAAAATTACTATCGTATTTGTGTTCAACGACGCAAATACCGTTCTTTCACTTCAAGTCATTACAAATTAATGTGCAGTGTGTTGCTGTTATTTAAACACAAATCTATCAATTGTAAACTACGACTTGTTTCCTATTTCTATAACTTTTTCAAAAACTGTTTAATATAATATTAGCGAACATTATATACTGATAAAGCAAGTTTGTAAAAATACTTATGGTTTCGTTTTCAGTATTGTGTTCCATTCAATTCTCATATAGAATCATTTCAAGTAGAGTGTTCGAAATTTTGTACCTCTTTACAATTGAAAACTGCGGGTAGAAAACAAAAGAAACTTTGCTTCTTTGTTCTGAGTGGTTTCAAAATTAAGACAGTTTTATTATATCAAAGAGCAGGCTCTAAAATATCTTCCAAAAACTTCAAGAGCCAAGAAATTCAAGAAATATTTGTAACCGATGTGGCGTACTTTACATTTCATTTTACGTTGATTGACCAGCCATTGAGATTATAACTTTAAATGAATGTGATCATCTTTTCCATCACTTCAGAGAAATTTCATCACTGATTGACTGCCCAACAACTCAAATATTTACACTTCCTTCACTGTAAAAATTGATAGATATGTAAATGCTTAAGGAAATTTCATTGGAGAGAGTAATAGTAAAAGACTTGTAAAGTTCTGATAATTTTTTAATAAGGCGCGTAAAGTTATTTTCGTCAGGTATAAAAAATAAATTTATTCACGTCACATTGTCTGATCTGCCGTAGCTGATAATTTTCTAGTAAAATTAAGATTTCGAGCTGCTTACAGAAGTGAAAGAATTTATAGGTATGTATTGTGAAATTACTTGTAGCTCTTGTACTTTTGAGATGATTTAATTTTATAACAGCGTCATGAATATGTCAAAATTCAGCAGTCGAAAAAAATTGCTAGATCCGTTTTAAGGAAATAATTCTTATAATTCAGCATAATTCGGATTAACATGAATCAAGAGGGTCCACCATTGCTGTTACATACCATTGAGTCCACTGACCTCACACAAATTCTTCCGCTGTTCTTGCCAACAGAAGAAAAAGCTCAGACAAAAGCCCGGCTCTTGTCTCCAAGTGTTGATGTGCATGGAAGCTTTTAGCCTGTGACAGAATCAAGAAAAGGACGTCGACTCCGTGCGTGTGCGTGCCAACGCTGCTCATAAATCGCTACTTTTGGCGAAGCCATCTAGCGTCCGCAACTCCTGTGTCTGGGACCGCAGAATAATTTCAGGCCTGTGACAGAAAAGGCCAACTTTAGCGATGCTTGCTTTCGCGCTGGACAGTCTAGTCACTACAGCCGTATGATGTGCGGCAACTCAACCAGCCTTGCCAACTTCTGCCTTCCTCAGTTCATTTTTGCGGGGACCTCTGTTCGTACTGTCTCCGAGAGCTTATTTCTACCTCTGTATGCCGGGTTTCTGGAAGGAGTCTTGCATCGATTTTCGTCTGTTTTAGATCGGCAATAGCAGGATTTTGAACATACGCGGACTGATATTTAGGATTTTTGAGCCTTAAACATATTTTTGAGAAAATTCTCTTACAGTATTGTTTGAAGCTTTTCAACGCTGTCTCCAAGCGTTTCCGAATCAATTATCTTTGGTAAATACTTATGGCTTTCTTCGTATGAAACAGACTTTCCTAGTGAAAAACAAATAATGGTCCCTATTTCAATTTACGAAATGATGACTCGCTCAAAACATTTATTCGAGACCTTAAATTCATGAATTTACTTCATTTCTACAGTTATCTGACGTCTCACGCAAAGGTAGCCTAAATTTTTAATGTAAAAAGATTTTCAACACACGGACAAATTTAAAATGTTTGAAAAAAATGCGACTATTGAATTCTGCTTAAATCCCATGGTTAATTTTTATCATTAGTGATATTTTCACATTTCTTCAACATCTTGAAACTTGCTTCATACTGCAAGCCATGAGAAAAGTTTTACGCTTTTTTTTCTGTTGCTGTTATTCCGTACAGCCCTGTTGAGAGGCGGCAGGTGACGCATATGGCGCATGTTCCAGTGAGATAACTCACAGTTAACTCGCTACTTGATTTCAAAGCTGAAGATATAAGTTGGTTGATTTTTAAATTTTAATACAAGTACAAAATATCGATTGTCACGTGGTACGATATTTTTGGACAGAGTCATCATTTAATGGCTCTTTATAACTGTTATCGTCACTCCTGGAGTTAAGACATTTAAACAAATAATATTCTTCAGAGTAAAGTATTCTCGACGAAGTTTTGAGATATTGCGATGAGCTTACGTTTGTACACAAAAGTATGGTAATATCATGAATATACGATTTGGAAATGAAGTGTCTTAGATTTTTAAGAACTTTTGCAATTTTTAAGAAATATTTAGTTAGGTTTCAGTAATTTTCTCCAATTTGAGGGTGCTCAAGAGAGTCAAGAATTTCTTAATTTTACATTTTGGGGCCAAAAAAGTCGTGCGATGCACTTCTACTTGCTCTACTTATGTTGCATTATTTTATTTCACTGTTCAATTATTTCAATTGAATTGTATTTGCTAACTTCTAGACGTGCTAATCAAATAGAAAGTACCTCTTTAAAGTGCATGTGTGAATTCTAAATTTTAATGTTTATAATTCATATTTCTGGTAATTAGTCGTGATGGGTTCGAAGTGAAGGTATTCAGAAAATATTGAGACTCAAAGAATTGAAAATATTTGACGGTATTATTTATATACTAAGTTGCATGTATCGAAAATGTTGTTGATACTGTTATGTTGTGTCGGTAAAAAGTTATTGCTATTCATTATTCAATAGTTATCGGAATAAATTTTTTCACATTTCAGTCAGATATTTTCAGCAAATTTTCTACAAGAAATTTGGAAGTTCTGCGTGAAATAAAATCTATGGAAAAAATAGTATGAGTATTAACCTTTTAACATTATCATTAACGTTTGGTCTTAGTCCCTCGTTTGAGAAATTTTCAATGCATATTCCTTAATAAAACAGAAGTACGTCGAATTTTATTGCAGAGCTATGCACCAAAAAAAGTAATGAATGGCAAAAAAGTACTCGAAACATTTCTGGAACAAAATTTTTTCGTTAGATGTTTAGCTTTCAATGATGAAATCATCTTCAGGCAGTAAACTCTTCGTGTCTGACAAATTACCAAGTCTGTCCTTTATTAAATAAATGATTAGATCTTGAACTATAGATCGTATAAAAAAAGGCTTAGTGAGGAGAAGTTTGTTCATCTCAAATGATTATTTCTTTCATCGTATATGGTACATATATATGGAAATGTTTCATACTTACAAATTTTGCCTTTATATTTTATTACCGTATTTGGCACATACTATTGAGAAAAAATGAACTTATCATGTTGGATTAATATTTTTTCACAGTAGTTTAAACATTACATACAGGTTAAATAGCGAAGTATAATTTACACAAGTTGTAATTAAAGATAAGTTTTAAATATTTCAAGACCTAGAGTGACAAGAGTAACGCAATAATTTTTAGCTCATATGTATTTAATCAAAATTTGAACCTAAAATTATTCTCAAACAAAATATTTTTTATTTCAAGTCATCAAGTAAAAAGCGTCAAATCGTAAATTTGATATTCTGCGAGAAAAAATTATCATCTCCAATAAAAAAATTATTATCTCCAATTAAAAAATTATTCTCTCCAAAACATTGGCTACTCATTGTCTAAGGAATTTCCTGAAAAATGATTTAACTTCATTGCATTTCCCAGCAGTCAAGTTTTAGACATGGACACACTTAACCTACATATTTCCTGTAAAAATATGTCCCAAGAATTAAAAACAAAAAGTTTGTGCTTGTTGTATAAATTGACCTTCATCACTTCAGGAGTTCGCCAATTCTTCATCACAAAAATCTTGAGTAAAATGTGTTCCTGAACATAAGTGGACCATGCCTAATTATTCAGAGCTGCGCTTCGTGCTTGGAACAACTTCCTGAATGCGACGGCTGTCGTTCAGCGCAGGACGAATTTTCTCACTTTCAAAAAGATCTCAAGAGAGAGAAGAAGAGAAAGATTCTAGTCCATCTCTCTCGCAGCCGCTGCGCTGTGACAGAGACACATTGAAATTTTAATAATACCCTTGATGTGCTTAATTATTTATACTGGGTGCGTCAGTGGATGAGAAAACTTTTAAGGTTCTTAAAAAAATGAAAATAAGGTATAAAACAATGAATGTGGTATCTATATATTAATACGCTTAAAACTAAGTTCGTGTGTAACGCTCCTCATCCGAGTTAGCGGTATCATGGATACCGAATTTCAGAGTGTTGCCTTTCAGATCGCCTTTACATGCATTGATATGTTAGGATAAGATAGGTTATGATAAGATACGTTAGGTTAGGATATGTTAGCTTAGGATAGGTTAGGTTAGCATAGGATAGGTAACGTTGATGAAATTTTTCAAGGGTTCACGTTTTTTTATGCTTGACATATTATCAGGATAGCTTCGGTTTGGATAGAATAAGTTGGTATATGCTATGATAGGGTGGGTTAGGTTAGAATATGTTTTGTTAGAATTTATTAGACGATGAATAAAAGCGCAAAGTAAATCTCTTTAATAGAAATCATATTTCTTTAAAAACATTTCAATAATAAAAAAGAACGTTTCGACCAATTTGTTGGTCATTCTCAACTTTCTGAAAAAATACAAAAACAAAGAGTTATAACAAGGTCAAAATACCTTCATCAGTGGAATTTATGAAATAACAAGAGACAGAAAAACTACACTAATTGCAGAGGGATGGCTGATGGCGTGTTGTTTAAGATGGGTTTATCTTTTAAAATGAACAGGGATTCTAGAATGTGAAGGCTTATTGCACCGGATGTAGAAGAAATTACTTCAAAATCATCTAGCCGAACTGGAAGGTCACAACTTAGTGCATGAGAACGAAAAGCAAATTGGGGAGGGGACGAGAGTAATTGTTTGGATCGAAAACTCCTACCGACATGCTCAGCCACACGAATATCCAGGGCTTGAATGGTCGAACTAGACAAAATTATTTTCAGATTTTTCAGTCTAAGAACTGCACTAACTTGTTTTCCCCAAAGAAATATAAGAAAATAACAGCAGAAGTTTGTAATTTTAGAAAGTGACGACACTAAATTTACTCTACTACACGATTTTTTACGCCTTTGTGCACTACTTATTTTATTCCGCGATGGCTTCACGCGATCGTAATCCAAACACGCTATATTTTTGAATAAAGCCTTTAATAAGTCATGCAATACCATACATAAATTAACGCTTTCACGTTTTCTGTAACGTAGTCCGCAACTCTTACATATTAAAGGCAGAGTCGTAAAGTTCAGAGATAAGATTCTTCGCACTGGGAGATACAATTTACGTTTTAATATTTTCGCCCCACACGAGAAGAATTATTCTATGAACTAGGCACATTATTTTCGAATGTTGGTAGGAAGGCCATGGTGACGTTAGGTCAAAATTGGTATGTTAAATGATATTTGATATTTACATTATACATAAATGATATTTATACATAGCAGAATCCGAATTCCGCTCTTTATCATTTTGTGCCTGGATACACCTGGAGATGCTTTGTAAATGTGCCCCCTACAAACATGCGCTCAAATTGCTTCTTTATTTACTCATAGTTCTCAAATCACGCACGGAAATTTCTTCATTTTCACCATTATAGTAAAATGAATGCCATAACCACTGCCTATCGCTTGTTTCTTTTAAATTAGGCACATGCACAGAGTATCACACAAAAATGTCCCCTATTTTTCAAGTTGTATCCTACATACGCACGAGTGTTTAAACCATTTGTGGAATAGGAATTTAGTTCTTTATTTTCAACAGTTGAAGACCCCTTAAATGCAGCTGACTAAAGATCAAAGACCCCTGGCGCTAGAACACGCTGCCAAAATACTTCTCGTAACTTGGCTTTAACTATGTTGCGCCCGATAAGCTGGTGCTCCGTTTTGCTGAAGCCAAATGTGTCTGAATTGATTGAGGTTATAAACCAGCTCTAGTGATGGTATTATTGATTCATTTAGCATTTGTAAATAAAGTTCTCCTGTCGTATTTACTTCATAAAAGAAGCGCCCATGCATTTCCATTACCGCAAAGACACGCCCACACAGACAGCTTCTCTCTTCGTAGGCTTTTTTCAAAAGCATTTTCTTCGAGTGGTTTGATAGACCAAAACTTTGCATTTTGAGTATTAACTCTTCCATTCTTTGCAAATGCAGCCTCATCAGTGACTACTTGACTACTAACCTTTCGATGAACCTTGGTTCTTGTGCGGTAATCCAATTGCAATACGCTCTTCGCCTTGCGAAGTCAGGGGGCAGTAACTGATGTTTAATTGGCATTTTGTACGCATGAACATGAATCTCTCTTTTACAACTCTTTGGAATGTTGTCTTTGTAAGACCGCTTTCGTTGCGCCTTACAGAGGTTCCGGGCTTTTTCTACAATCAACTGTCGCACAATTGCAATATTATCTTCAGTGCTTTGTGTCATTCTTCCTTCTGAATTTCCTTTGTTTCTGTTCACAATACTGCCATGTACATTAAAGTTTCTCCCTGTTTGATAAACCATTTCTTTATCCGGGGAGTTTCTTTCAGGAAACTTTCCGCTAAAAGCTCTTCGAACTTGTTCACAGCTTTTAGATGGTCTAAATTCTAAGACAATGAATATTCTTTGATCATTATTCAGCTGCATTTGCGGATGTCTTCAACTTTTGAAAATAATGAATTAAATTTCTAATTCACAAATGGTTTAAACACTCGTGCGTAAATAGGATACAATTTGAAAAAAGGGGACATTTTTATGGGACACCTTGCCCAGTTTAAATTTTTCACCGCCTGCATGCAAGTTTTTCACCGCCTAAGCGATTTAATCGCTTAAATCGCTTAGGCCGTAAACAACATGCGTGCAGACAGCGAAAAAGTTGGACTGGGTGTACAGGGTGTCCCCAAGAAAAAAACGATACCCAATTTTCAACGGCTGAAATTCAGAGACTATTAAACTTACAAAAAATTGAAAAGTAACATTTTATTCTCTTATTCTTTGGTATCATTGATACGGCTTCAACTCATAAGTTGAATTACGTACGAATACGAAAGCGGGATCTTACACTACTCAAGATTTTTACCGATCGAAGAGCCTCCCCATTATGCAACTCTCAAAAGAACACAGAACATTCATCGTTGAGAAGTATTTTAAAGCGAAAAGCTTCCAACAGGTCATTCAATCATTTCAAGAGCACTTTCCTGAAAGGCAGTCACCAACAAGGATGACTATTTGGAGAAATGTTACCAAGTACAGAACCGAAGGAACAAGCCTGAATCTCATAAAGGTCGATCATGACGGAAAAGAACGGGGCGGTTAGAATAAATTTTTCGAATTAAAGAATATCTTCTCTAAGCCAAAGAGCACTTAGAGAATATCCGCAAATCTCTGCAAGAAAAGTGGATCAGATGTTACCAAATCTACCTTCAACAGAGTTATACCTTTGATTTGTAGTGGCATCCTTGCATGTGCGAAACAAACTCCTCGAGTACGACCTTCCTCGGCGGCTGAATTTTGCTCAATGGTTTTAGCAAAGAAATGTTCGGTTTGTGGACAACGTTGTGGTTGGCGATGAGGCCGCTTTTCATTTGAATGGCAAAGTAAATAATCACAACGTTTGCACATACAGTCAACATCCTAATTTCAAGAGTCAACATCCTAATTTCAACTTTAACGTAGGAATTTCGAGAGAGAAAGTGTCTGTGTGAATGGGACTTTGTGGCAATGGACATGTCATCGGTCCTTGTGTTTACAACAATAACTTAAATGGAGTAAAATACCTTGATCTAATGAATACCAGGATCGTTCCAAGACTTCGGGAAACATTTGGAAACAGAATCAATCGAACCTGATGAATTGAGGACGGTGCTCCTGCGCATAGAACTGTTGCTGTAAGGGAAAACTGAATGAGCTATTAGGCAATCGCATTATTGCCTTGAAGCATCGTATCGAGTGGCCCCCTAGATCGCCTGATTTGACGCCGTGTGATTTCTTCATTTGGGGGCATCTAAAGAGTAAGGTTATAGCTCTCCACTACGCGATACCGACGAACTCAAGTAACGAATTGAAAATGAGGCCAGTTTACTGCATGGAGATGATGCTCTCGTTAGACGAGTGATGGCGGGAATGAGGAGGCGAAAGCAACTGTACATTGAGAGAAACGGAGGACACACCGAAAGAAACGAACAATAGGACGAACAATTCAATTTTTTTTATTTTAGTGGCATTATCCATTCAATAAACGGTTGAAAGTTATTAAAAACATGGTTTGATATTATTAAATTCGAAGCTTAACAAAAGTGTGCAAACTGGTTTTCAGTATCGTTCACTAAAAATACTGTTTAAAGAAAACGGTTCGAGCGATTCTTTTCAAATTTTGAACAGAGATGGAACAAATGTTAAGAAATAAAACTTTACTTATCAATTTTTTGTAAATTGAATTGTTTTTGAATAACGAATTACAGCCCTTAAAAATTGGGATCGTTTTTTGGGATAACCGGTATAGGTACATCATAGATACATTCAGATACCTGAATGTAATACTTTTATTCTAGGGACCATCCTCTCCGGTAAAATTTTCCCATCATCGACAACAATTTCCCTTTCTTAGAATGCTTATATCATTGCCTGCCATCCCCTCAGATAAAACTCTTATGTTATGGCCTTCAATGTTTCGTACTCAAAATCCTTGCATTTTTGCTTGCCACCGCCCTAAGGTAAAATCCTCATATTATTGCCTTAAATCACTCGTATTTAAAATCCCTGTATGGTTGCCTGCCATCACCCCAGGTAAAACTTTTATATTATTGTCTGCAATCTTACGAGCGTAGAATGCTTGTATGGTTACATGCCACCGCCCTTAGGTATGACTTTAATATTAGTGCCTCCTATCTTTCCTGCTTAGAATTCTTCTATCATTGAATTTCAGGTAAAACTCATATATTATTACTTGCGATCTTTCGTGTTTAAGATGGTTGAATGGTTTCCTGCGACCTCCGTCTGGTAAGATTTTCATTTCAACACGTGTCTCGAACTCTGCACTTCTGCTCTCCACAAGAGCGCCAGGCAAAGTCCGCCTTATGGACGGCGCGTGGTAACACGGCCACAATACCGGGCTTGTCTGGACTGCTTGCTCCCGCCGTGACCTGGAACCTGGACTCGAGCCCTAGACTGGAATGGTTTAATGTCAGAAATTTAAGGCAAGTAAATTAGATGGAAATCCAAGGTGCTATCCTAGACGATAACTCGGCTCTGGAGACGGACATCGCTTCCAAATTTTGGGTAAATGAAGAATATTTTAGATCTTGATTTAAAAATCACCTAAACTCAAAAATTTTTATTTTTGTGAAGTCGAATGACTCGAAACATTCTAGGTTTATCCGGAGGAGTTGCTTAGAGAGCTGGTTACAACGAAAATTTTACTTATTTTGATAAATCACGCTTACATTGGCAAGACCAGAATTTGCTTAATAATTACACACATATATTTATACAGCAGAATATCATTCAGGTGTGATTAGAGCACTAGACTAAACGCTGCTGGAACATAAATTCAAACAATATTAGAACGTTAAATCCAACAATGCTAAAATATTAAATGAAACATTATTAGAACATTAAATAAAACATTGTAGGAACATTAAATCAAACATTACTAGAACACTAAATTAAACATTATTAGAACATCAAATCAAACATTATTAGAACACTAAATTTAATAGTGTTAGAACGTTACATTAATTATTATTAGAAAACATCAATTGAGAGAATGTAAAAAAAAAAATCGAGCATTATTGGGACGTTAAATTAAATATTATTCCAACAGTGTATAAAATATTACAACATTAGAAAAAATTAGAACATTAAATAATTAATCTTTAAAACATTAAATCAAATTTTATTGGAACATTCAATGAAACATTATAAGTATAGTAAATCAAACATTATTAGAACATTAAATTAGTGATTACATGAACAACAAATGAAATAATATTAAAACACGAAATTAAACAATATTAGAATATCAAATTAAACATTATTAGAACAAACAATCGAGTCAGTAAACCTAAAATTTGTCAATTTGAGGTTCGAAAGAATTTTTTTAATACTGTTGAGTATTTTTCTTCTCCAGTGCCGGTCAAAGCATTACTGATATCGTATTTGTGAAAATATAGCTGACAAGTTTTATAAATAGAGTAATGACAACTTTTTATGATATGCATCTAATTACGTGTGTAAGCATCCGTAATTTGTTTACAGGGCATGTCATGTGTATTTACCTCACGTTTTACAGGGCATGTCATGTGTATTTACCTCACGTTTTACAGGGCCTTTCATGTGTATTTACCTCACGTTTTACAGGGCATGTCATGTGTATTTACCTCACGTTTTACAGGGCATGTCATGTGTATTTACCTCACGTTTTACAAGGCCTTTCATGTGTATTTACCTCACGTTTTACAGGGCATTTCATGTGTATTTACCTCACGTTTTACAGGGCATTTCATGTGTATTTACCTCACGTTTTACAGAGCATGACATGAGTATTTACCTCACGTTTTACAGGGCATGACATGAGTATTTACCTCACGTTTTACAGGGCCTTTCATGTGTATTTACCTCACGTTTTACAGGGCATTTCATGTGTATTTACCTCACGTTTTACAGGGCATGACATGAGTTTTTACCTCACGTTTTATCAAAGTTTTTCAAAATGCACTTTTCTGAGAGATTTTATCGTCTACGGAGGTTTAGGTTTTCGACCAATGTATCGTTTTCTTCACAAATGGAAAACAAACTCAACATTTCATTCTTAACGACCTGATCCAATGATGTGTTTAGGTATCAATTATCATTCGAACTCATTTGGTATAAACAATGTTAAATCCATTATTTGCAATAGTACAAATTCGTGAACCAAATTCAATCAATTCTTTTTCATCAATTCAACCAAATTCAACTAATTCATTCGATCAAATTCGTTCAATCAAAGTCAACCAATTCTTGTTTGCTTATTTCAACCAAATTCAACCAATTCGTTCAACAAAATTCAATAAATTCAACCCATTCAAATTCGTCACAGTCTAGCATCCGATAAAGAGAAGCATCTTTATCTTGGCTGCAGAGAAACGGGTGCCCTCCAGACGGGAAAGAAACGTTCAGTCTCTCTAGCTTCCAAAGCTTGGAGTTTCTGGCACCTATTGAGGGATTTCCACATCATCTGAACTCGCCGCTTGATTTTTAGAGATTTAAGAGTTTGTTGACTCCTGTATGAAGGGAAAATCTGCAGTCCTCTGTTGCCTGGGACTCAGCAGAGGATTTTAATGTCGCTTGGGAGGTTTTTCCTTGCTGACATGCTATGGTTTAGGTAGCTTTTAAAATCCAATGTTATAAATAGCGTTAATATACACAATTTATTGTAAAATAATTGTTCTAATTTGTCTGATGAAGTTCATAACCGGATGTTGGTTCCCTTATTTTTCTTACGTTTGTGTCAATAAGCCATCAATGTTGATCAAAAAACTGCTGTCGTGATAACCTAGATATGGCAAAAATTCAGCTAGTAAATGGCTCAGTTTTTGTTAACATTACATGAATTCCGGACCTTCAGGAAGTCAAATGCATGTTCTGTTCCCCTCAGAGGAGTACACCGCTCACAACCTTGCACCCGTAGTCAAACGAAGACTAACTCCTGCTTTTCGTGTGTAGTTGCTTTGTCGGAATATCAACAATATATCAATGAAATCGACAAACACGTGAAAATTTTAAAACACAGACCAAATAAATATCGTAAGGAGTATAGAAACATGCTTCCTTCATCAAAAATAAAACATGTCGCTGGGCATTGCAGTGATTCATTTTTTTCATTTTAGCTTAACATAATTGGGAAATAATCTTTTAATCGGCGAGTAAATTTCAGAAAAACTAATAAAGTAAGTCGATCACAAGCTACTTTTAACGCTGCTCATTTTGCCAAATAACACGCGGCAACGCAGTTTCTATGCAGGAACTTGAGCTGGTCAGCAACAGCGCATGAATATTTAAAGAAGAATTCGCAACCAAGCCTTTGATTTTCATTTCCTGCCTGGCATAGAAACATTAAATGAAAAGAGTAGACAGGCCAAATACAGGAGAAGACACTTTTCAGTTCGCTCGTTCGAAAGATCTTGAATTCTTAACGTAGGAAAAAAAGAAAGATTACTCGGAAATTACAAGTTCGGTTTGCGGGATGAAACTCTATACTCAAGCAAATCTGTCACTCGGTCGTTTTGTTTAATCCTAAGGAAGACGTGAATCAAATAATAAAGTGTTTGAATAAATTGAGTCAATTCTTCGACGTAATGTGTGTACACTGCTATAACACTCATGACAAAGAAAATATAAGACAAAAGTTAAGTAATATTTCTTTTGCAGTAATGGCGAAGCCGTGTTAATCCATCACACTAATTTGTAACAATTCTATTCCGGTATTTGTTGGTAACGGTCCCTGAATCGGTGTATTGAATGTTGGTATCTCTAGCATTTTATTGGCATCTTGGCTCTAAAGACTTATGGAACAGAATTACGAAACTGGTACACTGTTGAAACATTGTAGTAAGGTTCTTTTCTAGAAGTAAAATTTTGTGATAGTCTAGTTCAAGTGCAAAGTCATTAAGGTTACGTCGAAGCTGAGTAAACTGGCTTGGTTTTATTTTAATTGAATTGTTCAATACGTTTTTCTGTCACCCTTCTACATTTTGGTGCAACCAACCCTTCTCAAACTTCATTTGTCGAACTGATCGATCTACCCCTTTACTCTTGTTCTCTCACTTTTGAGACCGTTCCGTATAGTGTGACTCTTTCCATCTGTTCCTTCATTTTGTCGAAACCGTTTGAAATTGTGAACAAAACCTATCAGAGAACTTTTTTAAAACTCTTCCTCATTCCGCATGCACCTGTATCTCCCTGCAGTGAACCTTTTTTTTTAGTCCCACTTTCTTCCCAGCAACTAATCACATGTGCTCGAGGGTGTACACAGTGCGGAACATCTAGGCCACTGTTTAATCTTAGCCCTGAGTCACCGCGAAATTTAAAAACAAAACAGTAGTATGCACAATCACACTCATGCCACTAATGCAATCTTCACCGGGAAAAAGCACTCTAAAAACACAAATCAGTATTTTTTAGTTCAATTCCTTCATTTTTACGTTACTCAAATGACCATTTTTGGGACTCATTAGTTCTCCATTTCGTTCTTTTTTGGCTTCCTCAACGCTTCTACGTCGTCTACGATTGTTTTCTAAGCTGTGTATCAGTGAAAGACGTGTAAGTGTGTTTTTTATAAAGAATTTGTCCTCAATTCAGGGTGTTAAAGAGATCGGAGTTTTCTCAAGCGCCTCAACTTTGTTTGCAGTCAATCGTCAGGTTTCCTCGGAACACTATGAATAAAAACCGAGAAGAAGCAATAAAAATTTTATGAGAATTGGTGATTAAGAAAAATATGAGAGACTGGTAAATTTAGAATTTTTTACATGAAACTCATGGCTAAAATTACACAATTTACTGACTTCCACATGGAACGCTAATATTTTTTCCCTCTTCCTAAGATATTTTATGAACTTCAAGATTTCATTTAAGCGTTTATAGACGATTGTCGTAACCTTGATGCCCTTGATAAATCTTAAAAAGGACTTCAAAATCTCTAAAGTATGTTTTTTAAACATGGATAACGTCCAGTTTGTGAATAGCTCACTGACGAGAGACTGAGAAAGTGAGACAGAGGAAAAGCTATAACCTAGCAGAAGTCTTGACCCAATTGTCTATTATGCTTCAGTTCAAGCTCGATGCATCTCCGGCAAATTCTTTCCATTTGAAGTTTTTTATATTGCTATTCGCAGTCAGCTGGCAATTTCGACAGCGCCGTAATTTTGGAGTCTCTCTCATTATTTTCGCGGCCAGCCGACAACTCCTGGCAAAAATCTCCTCAGCGGCAAGTGCACGACTCTCGCCAGCTGCTGGACTGGAGACCAATCAAGCTGGGGTTTGTGCAGGCAACGAATTTTGAAACGCCCCGTAACAAAAAGGAAATAATTATGAATAGCAAGTGGAAAATCTTGAAGCCTGAAACCGGAAATAAATAAATAAAAATAGAAATGGAAAATATGATAATAAATGGAAATATTTAAAGTCTCCTGTTAGAAAAAATGAAATAAAAAATAATATTAAAAAGATATTTTTCAAGCACCCTGATGCAAAAAATGAAATAATAAATGAAAACAGATGAAAATTTTGAACCATCCTAAAAGAAAAAATGAAATAATTATTTATAATGAATAAAAATTTTTAATTTTTAAAATATCACGTTTCAAAATGAAACGAAAATTTTAAAACAACCCCTTATAAAATGGAATAATTATTTATATTGGCAATAACTTTACGAATGAATTTAGAATCATGTTAAATTTACTAGTAAAAATTCACTATTTTTACAGTTCAATTATAAAAATGTATTGAAATACTAATATTAAAAATGAAAAGTTTGTGGTCATGTTAATAATCGTTTTTTATCTTCTACAATAACCGAGTAAATTTATTAAATGCCAGATATACTGAACGCATTTCTTTAAAATATCATGAAAATGTAACAAGGTTTAATTTTTCTCCGATTTCGGAAAAAGTTGCAAATGTATATAACTAATGATCTAAGGGCATGAGTATTTTCTGTATTATTTGCTCTTCTACTGTTTGCTGAGCATTCAGGATTTTTGGCTGAGTAACTTGGCGACTATTTTCCCTCCCAGCAATGGTTCAGATGTCACATTTGCCGTGGAATCTACAGGCTAAGGTTCTCAGGTTTTGCTTTATTAAAGGAACTTTAACACAACGAGTTATGAACGTTTGATTCTCGTCGGGCTGCTCGGTTTTTCTCCTCAATTCATAAAGAAGGCAAGCGTTGTGCTGCATGGCATCGCGCAAGTGGTGTAATTGATAGGCCTTTCTGTCTCACTGAAACGCTTCATATACTTCACTACCACGGGCTCTATCCTCTAAGCAGATGGGTGCTTTCTAAAAATAATTTTTTACAGTGACACAATAAAGCATATATTTTGTCAGTTAATTTCACTTCAGTCATTCAGAAATTTTTTAATGAATAATTTCTTAGTGTACGAATATTTGTTTCATCCCACTGTATATATATATATATATTTATTCATTTGCGTATGAAAATTTATATATATACCGTGGGAATAAACCATTTCTCGTACACTAAGAAATTCTTCATTAAAAGTTTCTGAATAACTGAAATGAAACCAAATAACGCAATGTGCGCTCCATTAAGGTGCTGTCAAAATTTTTTCATGATTGAACTGAATGAAGATAGTGCAGACAGAGCTAGCTGAAGCCTCTACTGTCGGTTGCTCTAGTGCCTAGTTAGTCATTGCCGTACTTTAGGCTATTTTTGTAGCAATTTGAGCAGTAGGCCGCAATATTGAGTCAATCATCAGTGTTTAAGATTATCAGTTCTTGTCAAAAGCAGTTCAAAAATTTTTCCCTACATTAAGTAAATCAATTTATGCAATGTGATTCGTAAAACTTATTTTGCATGTTTTTTCATCTAATTCTTAATTCGCTTTTCAAATAAATAACATTCGCTTACTGGTGAGTCCAAGTTGGTGCGCAGTTCTCAAAAAATTTAATACATATTGATATTGAAAGTAGTTTGTCTCCCTACAAATCATTCAAAATTTCTCAAAGATTAATGACTTAGTTTAAACATTGAACAAGCAACTCATAAGTGCGGATAAAATTATGATGGTCAGGACAATTCCTAATTTTTTCGTTGGGAGGATTTCTTTTTTCTGCACCTCTTTTTCACACAATATTTAACTTTGAGGAACACGAGAAGCAGAACGGCGAATAATTCTACTGCAAAACTCTGCAATGGTATGCTGTTTTGAAATTGTGTGTCATCGCAGAATTTTCTACTCAAGATCTACAGGACTTCAAGAACGTCGAGTGAACCCTGGTTTTGATGTTCACGATAATTTTTCGTGACAACTTTTTTCTGACTATGCAAAAGTCACGTCACATTTCGATGGGGCTAGTACGGGTAAATTAGCAATCACACACAAAATAAGTCATTCGAGCCGATGGTTCTAATTTGGAATTTCATTTTATCTCCACGACCACGAAATAATCAATAAAATTTCCCCAGAAGACATCCACACTATTATAGAAAGTATCTAATTTTAAGCACTCTCAGGTAACTTTCGCTGCAGTGTTATGGTCATATTTTACCGTTTCTACATCTGTCTTGACCAAAAAAATGTAAGCTCTCACGATCCATCCACACATAGTCTCGTAGTTCTGTAATTTTGTGAACCGCTTCAGGACAGAAGCAAATGCAGATAAGTTCTCGCTGATCCGTTTTCTCCAGCACAACCATTGAATATCATATTCATTCATGATATTTTCTTGATAATTTTGAGTTTTTGATTTATGACTCATTTTCCATAAAATTTTATTTATATTGCTTGTAGGTAATTTTGTAACAATCAATATCATGATTCAGATGAATTTTTTTTAAGTCAACATTATATTTGCACTCCTAAAACGTTGCTTAAAACCGCTTTCTGAATATAATTATATATGTTGAAGAGAGGAGGAATTTTCTGTGCAGTTTTCTGTGATGTGATGACATTATTGCTCGACCTACGGAAGCTTCAATACGAGATTTCTAATTTTGAGATTCTTCATTTCTTCAAATCATATTTCAGTAAATATATCAAAATGGTATTCTAGCATTGGTCGTACGTTATTTTAAACTAGCCATTAAAAATTTCTTTTATGGAAATTCTCCATGGTATGGAGTTTAAGATCTCTTTCTCAAATTGGAGAGTAAAGTTTCGGTGAAAAATGCTCTATTCAGTCAACGCGTGCAAAATTCTTTCCAAAAACAGTTTATTGCTTGTTGCATTATGCACACATTTCTTATTCTATCTACTAATTTTTCATCTCAACTTTCATGGTATACCTACTTATTGTCTTAAAACATTCATATCGAGGCTAGTGTTACAAGTACTTGAATAATTTACTTCAAAGAAGACAACTCAATTTTCGAGCAACCTGAAAAGTCTGCGGGAAACACTCCTAACATTTAAGTATCTCGTCACGTTTAATTTCCTTGCCTATTTTGACGAGTCGTGCAAGGATTGTAGTTTTTTGTCACTCATATTATTCTAAAAAAAGTTTTTTCATAATTTATTTATTAGCATAAGGAGTGGAAAAATAGGTGAAAGGTTGAAACATATTACAAAATCGTCAGTAAATCGTTGCTTCAATGCAAATATACACACCCACAATGATTTCAGGCAAAATTTGTGGAAATTTTTTGACATCATTATTTATTCTCAGTATTGAAGTGATGACATATTTTTCTTATCCCATATAGGAAGTAAAAATGTTAGATATGCGTCAGAATTGTTTTTAAAAAAGCAATACTAATACAAAGTCAGTGATTTCATCATTGATAGAAGCACAATCTATTCAACAATATTTCCCTTAAGAAGAAAGATACCATTTACTTATATGCCACATCAGTTTCATCCTACTAATCATAATTCATCGTTCCTTTCCATTTCCACGATCTCCCTAGAGATTATACCAACGTCAAGTTCAGATTAATTCAGTAGCAGCGCAGAATATAAAGCGAAGGTGGAAGGTTGGTGAAAAAATTCCAACGCTGATGGTGTAGTGAAGGATGCGCTGCTGGCCATATAAGGGCCTGACTCGAGCTTGACCCGCCAGTGCCGGCCGGGTGTCGGTGCAGTCAAGATGTGAGGTGTCGCTGCGCGCACGCTGCAGTGACACGAGCCGGCACACAGCAAGACATGTGTTTTGACTCAGTGAGTGCAAAGAACTGGACTTGGATAGTAAAGGTTTAGTTGCTGCATTTTTGAACAGTGAACTGTTAGCATTGTGTGGGAATTTTGTCTAAATAAATGCGTTTTAAATTTGAAAAATGAACTTTTACGAACTGCCATGCAGGGTGCGTTTCAATTTGGAATCATTTACATAATTGAATTCTTCTACAGTAGGTTATTTCATAAGTTTTTACATGACTGTTCCTTAATTTACCGTTCTTATAAATTTTAAATTTATGTTTTCCCTAATTTTTCATTTAAATCATTGATGAAGCGCAACTAGAATCAATGAGGGAAATTAGTATATTTAATTTTGAAAACGATCTATGTCTTTACCTCTGCAATTTTGAAGTGAAGTGTGAGCAGCTGAAGAGTTTCAACCCTTCTAAATAGAGCGCTAAATTTAGCTTTTAATGACCTTGTTAATAAAAACCATCCTTTTTAATTATTTGTAAAATAAATTTTTACTAGCATTGTGCGGTTGTGATAACATGCATGTTATAAAGACGCCTCATGCATTTTCCTAACATAGCAGGCATAGTAAAAAATTGAAATCTAGTTTGATTCAACCGTATCAGAAATGATTGGTTTCAAATCGTGTGGTGTAGGCTAGCGTAGGGGTCGAATTTTGGGTGAAGTTTCGTAGTAGATAATTGGGCAGAAATGTTACTCTACTTTGCGGTTATCACGCGTAGAATTATTAATACATGATGCTGTCTAAATCCATAGTTTGAGATGAAACTGATTAATTTAAATCTTAAATTAAGAAATTGAAAATTTATAAAGGATTTAAAATGATCTATAATGATCCCCAGTTTTCGGTCTGATGATTTTTCTAAAGATGAAGTTTATTCAAAAAGAAATTTCAACGATTATATTTCTGGGTAAAATAAAAATATGACGCAGTCTTTTAAGAAACAAAATGCCTATTTAAATACAATCGGAAAGGAATAAAGATTTGATTGGCTTGGAGGCAGACCACAATTAACTGCCATCTTCATCTGGAAATCGCATGAATACCAAATCCGAATGAATACCAAATCCACCCCATACTTGAATGATACAAACAAAACTCCCATGCTGACCAGCCGCTATACAGTTACAAAAGTTTTTCGCACATTTGGACGACGCTTGAAAATAATATACCATTTGCAAGTAAGAAGATAAACCGCATTTGCTGCTATATGTAAAATTGGATTCCATTGATGCAAGCAAGGCACTGAAATCCACGGACAATGCATCTTATATTTCACTATCAATTCAGATGGCCCATACCTAAACTGAAGATGAAGATTATGCAAAAATTCCACGAACTTATCTTAAAATAAATACTATCTCATAATCATGCGCTCACCATTTAATTTCTATTATGGTATCGTTCTTTTTTTTAAAATTGTTCTCATTTTGATACCGAGAGTTTTTTTGCGATGCAGACGATACATTTATCAAATATCATTCCTCGAGATTTTCTTGCGAATAAAAATCACTTTATGTACCTAGACATAAATCTCCTTAGAATGTTTGTGTTTCTCTTTAAAAGCGATTTTTAAAGCGGAAATTTAGAGCTTGACTTCTGGATACGGATTTCAGTTAAAAATTTTGAAAAAATGTATTTAAATAAAAAGTCATTACAAGTAGATTGGATTTTTGGTAAACTTGTTGTATCAAAACAGAGAATGATTCCAAGTGTAAATGCATAAGATTTTTAAAGCTATTTAGATTCGCTCAGAATTCCACGGAGAACTTCCGTTAAAAATCAAATAAAATTCATTTTAGATTCACTCCCTTTATAGTCTGCATTTTGTACTCATATTACCGTTATCACAACCACCATCATTGAACTGGCACTGGCATCGTGTCGTCACCAACATCACAACGAGGAAGTGACTGCCACTCGTCAATAAACTTCGAAGAACACATTGCCCACAGATATGTAACTCAACTCCTTTTTATATGTTAATTTGAATGATTTTAAATTCTTTCACTTTAAATGAATTTACTCATAGATGATCTCTCAGTCTTCATTTCAAATAAAAAACTGATTTATTAAAAAAGGGTTATTTCATTGTTTACTATCAATTACACAGCAGAACTTAAAAAAAATTAATTTTCGTAATTTTAACGAAAAAAAAAAATCACGCAGTCCCTTCAGTTAGTGCTGCCTGCATCAGCATACCGCTTGTGACCAACAAGTTTTCCCCTTTTCAGTAATTTCGTATATAGGCGACAAATATCACTATTTTCTCAAGACTCAACCACCAGGAAGGCATCCCTTCATACTCAATGCAAACGTAACTCGATTATGTGACATAAAGCTGAGCTCGCGCATCAAGGTCAGGAAATCTGATCATCGTTTGGATCGCTGCCAATGCAAGATGAAGTGCTTTTGTCTAACTAAAGAAGAATAATTTTCATCTTAGCTCGTAATAATAATTTGAATTTTAGGTAGTTAACCTTAGCTTAAATTCATTGAGCATAGTTTTTATTAAAAGGTACATTAATAATTTAAGTTTAGGTACTTAACTTTAAACTTTAGGTTCATCAAGTGTCCCTTCCTTTAAAGCAGCATTAATGAATTGAACATCAGGTACTTATCCCTAAGCTTAGAATCATCAAGTGGCATTTTTATCTAAAGCTACGTTAATGATTTTGGTTTCAGGTACTTAATCTTAAACTTAGAGTCATCAAGGGACATTTTTATCTAAAGCTGCATCAATAGTTTAAGTTTCAGCTACTTAATCTCGAATTTAAATTTCCTTTGGGAAGAAAAACCATTAATTTTACGTCTAGCAGAACATTGAATTTCATGAGAGTGAATTTAAATTGGTAATAACAGCACATTCAAGTGAATGAATTGGATTAATTTGAGCTCTGAACCTATTCATGACAAGCATGTCCCACCTTTGAAAGTGACTGTATTTTACACGTCAAAGATAAATTTTTTTCGAGAAAAATAATTTGAAACAAGTGGTTTAAACGCATGGCCTTTCTTTCATCGATCAATCCATTTTTGAGGTTGGGAAACACCAAAATGATTTTCAGTTGGTATTAATGGTTCTCATTACAAAAATTTGCAGTCATCATGATGTGTTCAGAAACACAGTTTACTTGGTGAGAGTAGGGACTGAATGACGAAGCAAGCGAGCGAGCGAGGAAGCAAACAAGCTAGCCAGCAAATGAGCAACTTAGGGAGAAGCAAGTAAGTAAGCAAGCAAGCAAGTAAGCAAGTGAGCAAGCAAGTGAGCAAGTAATCGAGCAAGCAAGCAAGTAAGCAAGTAAGTAAGTAAGCAAGCAAGCAAGCAAGCAAGTGAGCAAGCAAGTGAGCAAGTAATCGAGCAAGCAAGCAAGCAAGTAAGTAAGTAAGCAAGCAAGCAAGCAAGCAAGCAAGTGAGCAAGTGAGCAAGTAATCGAGCAAGCAAGCAAGCAAGTGAGCAAGTGAGCAAGTAATCGAGCAAGCAAGCAAGCAAGCAAGTAAGTAAGTAAGCAAGCAAGCAAGCAAGTGAGCAAGCAAGTGAGCAAGTAATCGAGCAAGCAAGCAAGTGAGCAAGTATTCGAGCAAGCAAGCAATTAAGCAAGCGAACAAGAGAGCGTCAAATTGTGCAATAACAGAAGCGAGTTCGTCAAGATCTAAGAAAACTAAAGCTAAGCTCAACACCAGGCTAGAAGTAGAACTCTCTGTAGGATTTTGATTAAAATTTTAGTTTTAAATATCAGAGGATGAAATTTTTGACTTATGTTAAGAGCACATTTTTGTCTTAAGACTTCCTCTACAAATATACATGTACATGGGAACCTATGTACTATATACGGGCTCACGTTTAGCTTCAAATTTTGTTTTTAAATAGGTTAAGGATATTTAATTTTGAAGATACATTTCTAAAAAGAGTAAGTTCTTTAGGTAACTAGTATTATATTTTCTAGTTGATTCAAGTTCGAAATTATGAACGTTTGACAACTATAGCAGCTCGTTTCATGGCTTCGGAAATATTCAGTTTTATGAACATTGAAATGCATTTCTAACATCTTTGAAATGATGGAAACAAAAATAAACGAGGATTACTTACTTGTTACTTCTTTCAGAGATTTTAAAGGTTCTGCCCTAAAATCTCACTGAAACACCGTAATTAGTTATAGCGATGAACAAAAATTTTCAAATCTCAAAAGTGTGAAGCTTAATCACATTCACTTTCAAAAAATACAAAAAATAAAATCCCACCTACAAGAATTAAAATTGGTTAGCGAAGGTCTAAAATCACAGCGCTGTACCTTCATTGAGTCTTCAGAACAATTCAAGAAAGAAATTCCGTAAAAGAAAGAAAATTTTGAACCACCATGACGCAGTGCAGGCACCCACTCACAGTCTGGACGTCGGTGGGGATGTTGTCGCTGGCGCTGCTGGCTGAGGCTTGGGGTAAGTCATGCTAAGATTATCATTTTATGGGTCAAATACTTATGCAGGTTTTATTCTATGCTCATTCATATTTTGTTTTATGCACATTTCAAGTGTTGAGCACAAATATCATGAACTGTTTTGGTTCCTTTGCTGTTTTTTCTGGCATTTGCAGAATTTTGGTAGATTTAAATGCTTCATTAGGTTTGTATGAAACCCTATTATATCTATTCTAATTCTTCTTTACGTTCAATAGTTTTCGTACGGTCGCTGGGCTGCTTCAGATGAGTTTAATTATATTTTCTTTCAATACCTCTTCATTCAAATAACAGTTTTGTACATTAAATTAAATTTTCTATTCGAGTTTGTGCCCTTTAACTGTATTTTAGGTCTTTTTGTACACCGTCACTTGCTCGTATATTTATATCGAATTTGTAACATTTTCACATGTACAAATAGTATTTTCGTTCCCTGCGTTACCTCCATTCTACATAAACTTCAATATTGTTTTTTTAAATTTGTCGGAAATCATGTACGATCTTGTAAATTCAAACTTGTCTCAAATAACACGCTCAATTTTTTCTTAATTTGTTCATTTTACACTCCATATTTTCATAATAAATTACATGAAGCCTTCAATTGACGCCATGCTCTTCATGAAACAGCTCCATATTGAATGTCACAGCAGCTCGTTATTCTGCTATTTTTTCCTATCGTATCGAGCTGGTTGCTCTCTTCCCAAATTTAATCTTTATTCCAAGTCGGTAAAAAATTTATGGTTTTGAAATGCTTTTAGCACGTTCACTGCGCTTCTGAGGTTTAGAACGGTTGTTTTGATTAGGTCGTGAGTAGCAGAATTGGGCAATCGACTTTAACAAATACAATTGCTCGACATTTTTCACCTGGTATGACAACAGTTATTTCTTAAAGATGTCGCGAAACATGAAATGCCATCCAGTTACACCGGGACGTGAACGAGCAATTTACCTAATGGTAAACATGTGGCTCAATAAAAGGGGAACGTGTTGAATTAGAATGAACTAACTTTCTTGGTTGAAATTGAACTTAAATTTCTTTACCGTGGATTTTATACAAAAAAAACGATTGCCTTTAATACAAAAATTACCTTGTATTGATGCATTCATTTGTATTTCACCATGTATGTATCAGAACAAGCAGCCCTTGACATACCACCTGAATCTTTTTGTTTATAATATCTACCTTAAAGGACACAACAAAAAAAACGTCCCCTTGATCTAAACTTTTTACGCTAAATGCATCATAAACACCTGTTTTACCGACCAGCAAAATATTATCTCACATTACTCTCCAGGATCTGGGCAAGAAGAAACACACATTTCCGGATAAAACTTGATATCGCTGTGCTTTACATTATTTCCGGCTGATTGTCGGCGGGCGGTTCTAAAAAGTTTCAGATTTTCTAAGGTCCCGACGCTCAATTAAGCAAGAGATGAGTTTCTCCAGCGCTCACGAGGTCAGGCCGCGTGCTGTATGGGCAGTGTCAGTCGATTTACGGAGCTATAGAAGAGGTCGTAAAAGATCGTAATGATTCCAGAGCCGTTGCATGAACCGTTTCGTGGCCCCCACGGCGTCATCTGGGCTTCGTGTACGACTTCATCATTTTCTTCGTTAGGGCACGACAGGCGCGTCATTGGTCGAGACCGTGGCAACTGTCGCCGTGCGGTAACAATCGTTGTGGCAAGCGAGCAATTGCTGTACCTGCACGAAAGTAATCGAAGTAGCACCGTCGCGATTAACGGAGTACTAGAGTAATCGTTGTAGTACGATAGAAATAGTCAGTCTGCAAGAACAATTTTCAGTATTGTAGCAATCATCGTTGTACTATAGGAAATAATTAGCCTGAAGATAATTATTGTATGTTTTTGCTATAATATCAAAACACTATTTTTAGACCTGAGCAGAAGCAAGTACGCCGCTCTAGGCGTCCTACAACTTTTAATTTTAGCTCAAAAGACGAAATTTTACCTCTGGGACGTGTGGTTATGGTACATCAGGAATGAATATTTCAGCTTATAATGAACACGTCTCTGAATTTAATCACAGAGAGAGAAGAGACACCGGATTTTCTATTCTTTCAAATAAAAAGAGTCATATAATAATACAGTGTACGCATTTATTAAAAAATCAGTGTTTTACCTTGATTACATTGAACTCTGCATTTAAGAAATATAAGAACTATTTTTAGTAGTAAATGATTCGGAGTATTTTTCATTTTCAGAACCTAATTAAACAATTTAAACAATTTAAACAATTTATTTACCACGAACGATACATCAGTTGATTGTTTCTTAATGCTATTACACAACACATTTGAGTATAGCTACTTGTGGGCCCAAAAAATTTCAGGGACTTGTAGGACATCCTGTCACCAATGCTGTTTTGAGGTGTACAGTTGTGTTTAACATAATTCACTTAACCTAGTTGCGAACAAGGGTGATCAATGAATTGGTTCAATCAAGATTCGATGCTAAATGTTACAATAATAGTTTATATGAGCTAGATGAGAACAGTACATTCTAGAAAAAACTTAAGAACAATGTCGTTAATCATGACAAACTACCCTATCAAGATGAATCACATAGTAGAAAAAATTTGACTTGATTCCTTCATGTGATTAATATTCCGAAAGAAATAGGGATTCAAGAGTTATTTGGAAAATTTTGTAAGAACGTTTTTCACGGATCTCAGCAGAGATTGAAGTCTTGGTTCCAATGAAGAGGATACTGTGTTGTGACCGAGATATTAATGACAAGGAAGTATGAAGTTACTTCTAGTTTGGGCCAAAATGATCATGATGGCCAGTTTGGGCAGTTAATAATAGTTTAAGATCTTTTTCGCCCTCATTGGTCAAAGTTTTATCCATGAAGTTTCATATGGAGAGCTTGTAGAGATCCAAAAGCTTTGGTACTTTTACAATCTTTAATGAATCATTCGTGTGAGTCTTTCATTCAAATTTTCTCACCTCTCTGATGCCTCTTTTCTTTGCATCGCAAAGAGCAAATTGGTTTCATTTTTATCAGTTTCGTTCCATGCTTCTATTTCATATTTAAAAATGCTGAAATAAGCGTTCATTTAAGTAAATTCAAAGCTTTTTTCAGGTGAGACATAATTTCTTTATTGAGGATTCTTACGAACTTTGATAATTTAGTACTGAAATGCGTAAAATGCTTTTTAAAGATCAGATGTTTGTGAAGATGATTTTTGCCCAAAATAGGAATGCACTTTTATGTTTCATTTTTGCGATTATTTTGCTAATAATGAGCAGTACAGAGACAAGTCTATAATTTTTAACGCAAGTTTTATCATCATTTTTAAAAATAGAGGTTACTCTGGCAATTTTGAGAGTTCGGGAATACACCTAAGAAAAGCGACGGGTTAATGATATTGGATACAACGGTGAAATAAATCAGCTATAACTTCAATTACTCCAGCAGATAACGCTTATAATCACTTAATTTATTTTTCAAGTTGTTCATGTACCCATTTATATCAAAGGATTTAGTAGGCGTTGAGAAAAAAGTTGCATTCACAGACATGATCCATGTATTCCAAGTAGTCAGTCATTTCACTAGAAATACCATCAGCAATAGTTTTACCAATGTTTACAAAAAATTGTGTAAAAGAATTGTAAAATATTTTTTCTCGTGATATTTTGAAATATCTTGAATAATGGCTTTAATTATTTTGTAGCTCAATTGTTTGCTTTATAGAAAAAATTTGGCATCCGCCAGATGCTTAGAATGAATAAAATCACAAACGCATTGTATAAAAACATTTACTCTTGGCATTCAGACCAGGTGGTTTCGACTAAAGCAATGTCATTATCAATGAATACCATCTGTAAACAGAAAAAACATACATACCAGAAACACACATACATGACCAATCTGCCGCTCCTCTATTCACTATATCTTAGAATTTCTTAAAATGTCACTGCTTTATATTTCTCTACTTTAAATAAACGGTATGTATGTTTTTTCTGTTTACAGATGGTATTCATTAATAATGACATTGCTTAGTTACCTCTCAATTTTTATCCCTTCATTTAAGTGTTCAGTAATCTTAAGATGCGTCAATGTAAATTTAATCAAGAAAAAGTTCCGACTTCTCCTCTGTGTATCACCGATACCTACCGGAGGAGAAGTATAAGTAAGACTGGCCGCCACTTCACTTGCCGCAATGGAACTCAAAGGCCGATGTAGCAACAACAGGTCTTACACCTCTTCATCAAAGTTCGTCGCATTATTGTCCCATCGACAGATGTTCAATGTTGACATTAATTCTTCTAGAACGATGCGCATTGTTCCCAAATTAATTTCACTAGTACACCCCTGTTTTTTAAAANGGGGGGGGGGGGGGGGGGGAAGAGGTGATGTTACGCTGCTGGCGCTGCGAGAAGGTCGAGGTGTAGGGTTTTTTGGGCGTGCGCGATCCGTCATAAATGACTGGAATCGATAATTTCCCCCAAAAAATACTTCAGATATGGATCGTAAACAAATATATCCAACCCAATAGAACCCGAGATTAAAATACTCATAATCTTGTGCATTGGTGAAACTCCTATCAAAAATAATCATTTAGCTTCCTTGACAGCGTGATAAAGTGGCAGACCAACGGAGATTTCCCACGATTTTCTATGCTATCTTATACCTTTCCTGTACTTTCCTCAGTCTCAACTGCTGATATTCTCAACAACCTAATCTACCCTACCAATTTACGTGATGTTCATTCCGACTCTGAATCTGCTGAGTTAATGTACCGAAAATAATTGTGGAGTTGATGAAGCTTGTATCCCAGATACGCTCATCACACACTACAGGCTGGTGGGTGTGACACACAGACGGACGGACGGACGCGGCTCCTTTTATAATAGTGATGATGATTTACATAACGATGTAAGTTTTAGCCTGTGGCTTGGTACAAGTAATAAAATCTTTGTCCCTAATAAACCTTAAGATATATTACAAATATATGAAATTCACTGAATGCAATGAAAAGAAAATTATTTTCTTGGAGCAAAATTGTAATCTACAGAAAATTGGATCAGTACAAAAACATAATATCGTAACTCAAGAAAAAAAACTATAAGAAATTCCCAACGGGCGATGGATGTGCTCAGCATAAAGTGCTCGTTCGTTTTCGCTTAGAGCTGTAAAACAAATACCTGCTATGAAGCGTGGGGAAACGATTGCATAAACCTTTGATAGTTAAATTTTCGACTGAAAGAATCTAAATCATGAAAGCCAGCAGTTGAATATTATGGGCGTTCAAACTGAAGAATTCGTGTTCACTGTAGGGATCCAATTGTTGCATGTTTATTATTCGAAGTTGAGGCTGAATATTACGAGCAAAACAAACTAAGACAACTGCAGGAAGTCAGTTGGCACAAGTCTGCAAGTCAAGGCTGAATATTACCAGCAACACAAACTAAGACAACTGCAGGAAGGCAGTTGACTCAAGTCTACAAATCAAGTGGAGCGTGCAGGAGAGCAGGGAAGCAGCCGAGGAGGTCTCGGAAGAAGGATGGTTATGGCCGCCGAAGAAAGCTGTTAGGGCGGAAATTGGCGCAGAAGGTTGTCGGGGATCTGGCAAATTTGCGAAGTTCAGCGAGCTATGGGCAGGCCTTTCGTAAACGGTCAGGGCCTTCCATACATGGGGAGCGTCGAGGGGAATGGAGGGTCAAACAGGAGGGAGAGCGGGACTTGAGGGGGATTTTGGCGAGACAACAGCTCGCTATTGTCGGTCGCTGCAAGTTGGGGCTAGTTTTTTGGTCGAATGTTTGGAAAATATAACCTATCGTACTCTACATGAACAAATTTTGTTCCTGCTATAGCGTGAGTTCTACCACACCATAGCATGAGATCTTCCTCTAGCTAGTACTGTAGCGTGAGGTTTGGTTAGGTTACTAATGGATATTACTTATTTCCATACATTTAATTTGACTATAAACACTTAATTTGCACATCTCGAACTGCATTTGGGTAGGCGATATATAGTGGTAGACCTCACTCTATAATAGTACCCAAATTTGAATGACAGAAATATTTAATTCTAGCTTGCCATGACGACTCGCACGGAGAATACTGACACCAATTTCGTCAAACCAGAAAACTGGCACGCAGAACAGAAAAAGTGGATTCTATGTATTTAGAAATCTTTCGTTTGTATTTTTTCGAAGTGTCTCTACATGAATGCTCGTGCTATCTCGACCACAATTTTTTCTTCCTCTTTTAAGGAAAAAAGTTCATGTCAAATCACTCGATATCTGTTTGTATTCTAAAATTATCGGGGTTTCTAACATCGGTACTGATACATGCAGAATTATTTCCAATCTTGCAGTTTAGAATACGGTAGTTATTACGTAAAGACTGTAAGCCCTGTTGTTGCTACTTCGGCCTTTGAGCTCAATTAGGACAAGTGAGGTAGCGGCCTTACATAGTTTCTCCTGCAGTGCGTTTCGGTGATACAGGACGGAGAAGTTGGAACTTTTATATTTCTTAAATTTACATCGAAACATCTTTGGATTACTGAACACTTGAAATGACTAGATGAGGTTTGAGCGGTAACTGAGCTAGAATTGGTTGGGGTGGTTGCTCTAGGGATATCTGTTTTATCCCTAGAGCTACTTGCAGTATAACGTCCGATATTTCCAGTCTCGGTGGGCATTTCACTCATTGCGTAATTTTCAGATTCCTTAATTTTACTTATTTTCGATACACTTCCCATTATATATAAATTGAAAACATTATTGTCGAACATCCGAAGAATTTTTCTCAGGGCACGTTATGCTCTCTTGAAAGCATCAGTGAATTTTTTCAAATGTAAATAAATATTTTAATGAATTCGTTTTTCAGTTTAACGAAATATTTTAGTGAATTTTTTTTGTTCAACTAAATATTTTAATGAATTCGTTTTTGAATTTGACTAAAGTATTCTAATAAGATGGACATGATCCAAAGAACGTTCAAACTTTGGTCCCGTAGCAACGTATTTCTGCAAGAAACTAAAAAAATATAACCAGTGGTTGATTGTTGGTACAACAACGGCTTGAAAATATATAGGGACTTTGATTGGCCAATATGTAGGTGCAATTGTCCATGATTAGCCAATATGTAGGTACAATTGTCTATGATTGGCCAAAATATAGGTACAATTGTCCGTGATTGGCCTATATGTAGGTGCAATTGTCTATGATTGGCCAGTACGTAGGTTCAATTGTCTATGATTGGCCAATATGTAGGAGCTAATAGGTAGGTGCTGAAGTGTTAAAAGAATCACCGTCAGGAACATATTGCCTCTTTCTGTTACATGACAGCAAATTTCTGCTCCACAGAGTAAATAATTAGAGCGAGCTGTAGATTATTGATTGTGCTGCGGCGTCTCAAGTGTGCGGGATAAAAATGAGTAGTTATCTAAATTATGTAGATAAAAATGAGGAGTTATCATACACTATGTAGATGAAAATGAGGAGTTATCATACACTATGTAGATGAAAATGAGG
>JACJUY010006483.1:27210-39484 GCA_014220935.1 Platorchestia sp. MABIK | reverse complement strand
CAGTGAGCTTGCAGGGAGAAGGAAACAGGTAGTGATGGGCAGGAGAGTTCTCTCCCATTATAAAACTTGGATGCATTCTGGAAGGGTATGTCGTCTTGAACATTTTATTTTCATACCATTCGGACAATTTCGGGGCTTTCTCTATCTGTCCCTAATGAGGCATTATCAATAAAATTAGGTGAAATCTATAGGCAGATTTATTTCTACCTAAACGCTTCCAGCCAATTTCGCCCAAAAAATAAACGCTTCTCAAACTCCTGTACAGCCTGTCCAATCAGAAATTACTGACGACATCGGCACCGATTTCTGAGCAAGTCCTGCCGATCCTCGATTACTGACGATCAAATATTTTGCCCGTCGTATGTGTGGTAATCGCCAGAGATCGGCAGTGCATGGACTTCTCTCAGATCGTCGGCTGCGGATGCTCTTATCGTCGGCTGCATGAAAAGTCTATGGTATACAGGGCCAAACTTGACAAATTTTTTTTTGGTAATCGGCTGCGTATTATTCGTTATGCATCACTCCAGTTTACAATCGAAACTAATTCAGAATTGATCCGTTGACAGTCTGTGCGGCTGGTACAGTTGGTTAAGTTAAAAATAGCAAACTTGAAGAACACACTTTACTGTAAGAATATTTTTCCTATCAATTCAACTAAGTGTGGAATGCAGATATTGAATGATATCATTTTATCTTGTGCACTCAAGTCTATGTTGGAAAAGTTAAAGAAATAATTGATATGCTAAACATCGCGCGTTAAACATCCTTACGTAAAAAGCAACACACCTAGTCGTAAACAAATGTACCATTACGAAGTTGCTGCGTTTAAGGTGAGTCTACCTGTACAGGGTATCTCAAAACCATTTAATCATTTTTTGACGCGATTTCTCGTCCATTTTCATGCTTTAGTTTTTCATGAATTTATATAGAGTAAAACTTAGTTTTTATTTTTTATTTTCTTAAGTTTAAAGTTTTTTGTTTGATTCAACTCATAAGTTTTGTTAATGAACAGCTACATTAAAATGAAATACAGATGAGCTCTGCAATCAAAAGTTAGTACATTCTGTGACACGCCTGAAAAATATCTTTGCGTTGTGAGGATTTCCCTCACAACCTCTCCAGGGTTACCCGAGAGGCGCTTCAGCTCTAGTACTATAGCTGCGCCAGCAGCGCGGCCCGACAGTAAGGTCGGAGATAGCGGGGCTGGAACAAGCAGAGATATTTTTGAACTGATTCCTTTAACTTAATCTACGCACTAACTTACTAACTAACTTTAAAGTTACTGCCACGGAGGCCAGTGTTAACGTCTTCGCGATGTGGCTTGACAATCCATTATTGAGCGTAGTGACTGTTACTGCACCGTCGTGTGCTTAACGTGGGTTGCGTCGCCACCAGGAGCGATCTTGGGCCCCTGCGCTACGGGTCACCGCCGCTTCGTCTGTTTATTAACTTGGCATCTTTCCTCTTATTCTTTATCTCTGTGTGACTGTTAGATTATTTCTATTGCTGGCTTTCGTTTCAATTCTTGCTTACATTTACTTTAAGGTTGCCTTGGCAACCAACTTAACTCTAACTTTCCTTACTTTACCTTAATTAAACTTACCTTACTTCTTTAAATCTGGGATGCGAGCTCAAGCGGTTACAGGGGGAAATATAACTCCCCTATTTTGAGCTCCATCTTCTCTCGTACTGTTTTCTTGAAAGTCCTGTAATACTTGCCTTTGGCCTTAACCTTGACAACTCTTCCTGGCATAAAGTTTCTACACTGGACGAACTATCAAGTTCAGGTGTGGTTATTCTCAAGTTTAATGTTGGTTTTGTAAATTACCTTTGCTATATCTGTTATTGCTGACATTTCTAATACTTATTTTTCTTGTCAACCTCCTTACGTGTAACCCCATCATCTTCTCGCAGTATATTCAAGAGTAGCTGCGTGAAGAGTGGTCCGGTGCATTCATCGGAGCTTTTTTACCCCTTGCAGCTACCTTGTTTAGGTAATTTGTCTTTCGCTACACTCTGAACATATCTTTTAATGTTGTGTAATAACAGCACTTCTTCAATTTGCTTTGTCTTCATGTATTCATTTTAGCAGACGAGGCGATGCACTGTGAGTGCATTTCTGGTTGCCGCGCTCCTTCAACGCACCGCCGCCGGCACGCGCTTTTCTCTGCTGTGAGGGTGGCCGCTTCCTCGACCGCATCGGAGACGTGGTGTTTCGCAGGGTCGCTGGGGGCTTTATCTGGCGAAGGGGCGGTACGCCCCTCCGCCGCACCGCATAAGAACCGGCGGGCAGTTGGCCTCCTGCGTGTTCGTTCTGCTGACAGCTTTGGTGGCCCAAGACAGTTAATTCTCCTTGTTAACGCTGCAAGACCCGAACTACCGATTGACAACTTTTGCAGCCGCTTTTTTGGACGTGTCCCGTGCAAGCTCTATAATGACCGCTGTCTAGACGGTGAAAAAGACACTTCTGGCATTTCGCAGATTTTACCTTTTTAAATTTTCAAGAAAGATAACTTAAAGCAATCTGACATTTAATAAATTCCTTACTATTGGAAGAACCTTGCTTCCTAATAGTTTTTAATGCTTGCTTTGTTGCCTGTCTCTGGTGACGAGCAGGCTGTTAGTTTCTTTTAATATTGTTCTCCTAAGATTTGAAAGGTGCGGGAGTCCTGAATAAATTGATTTTCCTTGTTCCTTCTTTTATTTCGTCCTTGCTAGATTGTGTGGACGGAAATGCTCCACAGCGTTAACCTGCTATATTGATGAATAAATACCAAATGTATGTACAATTCCTTCGATCACTGGAATTTTTTAAAATACTTTTAAAATTTTATTCTATAAATATACACTGATGTACATTTTATAAACACTTGAATATGTTTGTATAAAAAAAATTATATGTATACTTGTATGTAAGTATTAAACATATATATATGAAAATTTGTCTATTTTCAGGAATAGCAACCCTAATTCCTGTAGTTAGTGAAATTCCATCGTCTCGTAATCTATTATATTTCACATTGAATACTTTCCAAAGTAAAACATTGTGGGAATATTCACCGGAAGTTTTTTTCCTCTGAAATGGCGAATAAGTTTGAAGAAAAAATTCACTGTGAGAGATAAGATCCAAAGTGCTCACAAATTATTCTCAAAATTTCTGGTCTATTCATGGGAGCCCGCACCGAAAAGAAATAAATTAACATTACTGAAAAATGAGCAATTTTTCTGAATTTAAGCGAACGTAACTACTTCAGGTATGAAAGAAAAATATGTTTGAGCATAGAAGAAATGAAAATTCCTGAAGTCATGTTACGCACCTGATGTGAAAGAATTTAGACTTACTTTTTCTGAGGTTTTGGTTACATTAAAGGTCAGTCTCGAGGTAGAGACAGCATTGCAGCTCATACTAGAGTATAATTTCAGACAATTTTCCATTCTCATTAAAAAGTTAGCATTTTGCACGGCTCAACGAGCATTTACTGTCTCGCTGTCAAACAAATAAAATCATTCAGAAACTGAACATATTTACAAGCGTTACCTATTGCCGCTGCCAGTTACGAAAGCAAGAACATATTCTCCCTTAGTGGAATGATGCTTAGTATCCAAAAATTCATTCTATATCGCATATCACAAAGCATTTGGTGGGAAGCTTTTAATTTCGGAATTGTGTTCAAAGACATTTTTTACGAAAAAACAGTTCTTGTGTATTTATGGGCAGCTTTCATCTAAATTGAAACAGTCGTATGTGTAACTGCTGTAATTCCTCGGAACTCCCTTCAAGAATGTTCCCAAAACTTGGTAAAAATTCAAAATGTGGCATTCATTTTTTTCCTTCCATCCAACCAACATGGTTTTAAAGCTACAGATGCACGAGCTCGCTGTTTCCTATAGCAGCACATGTCTAGGTGGCACTCCATGATTCCACGGCTGAGGCGGGACGTCACGGTGGCGATGACAAGCTGAACAGAGCTGAGACGTGTGTGCGTGGTTGGGTTATAGAGGTACTTACTTTTTTAGAGTACGGCGCGTCACCCGATGCTGGTATTGGCGCCCTTATAGAGGTATCTGAGGAACATTGAACAGTGCGAGCCGACTACACGTTGGCATCGACATAAGAGGTTGCAAATGAGTATGCCACCGACAGGACGTAGTCAGACACCCAAATTTTAGAAGATTTACATTTACATTTTTTTAATATAGGATATTTTATACAACTGTGAGTCATCGTGCGATGTACTGGAAGTTACCGACTTAGCTAGGTCGCGATTGATGTCAGTTTTTCATGTGACTGTGTTCTTCGCAATTATTGCATCAGATAAAATGTGAATTAGTATTGCATCAGATTCTAAAAACATGTTTATTGATGCTGTATTGATTGTTTACCGGGATTTTGAGGCGATCGAAGGTTACGCTCATCTTTAAATTTTCACGTTGGTTGGCGAGCTCAAGCTGAGTTCAATTTTTTAAACTTAGTTATGAGAAGTGTTGTTCGTCCGGCTGTTTTGAAACTTGAGCAGTGGTATTCATATCAAAGTACTCTGGATAGATTACTGAACAAGTTTACAGAACAGTTCACATTCACTTGAAAAATTTGCAAGTTATATTCGTGAACATTGGAAGCTTGGAGAAGAAAAAATTATTTTCGTGAAGTTATTTCAAGTAGCTCTAGTGGAGAGTTTGGTAAAAATGATATAGGTAATCAGCTATGTTTCACGCTATGTTAATAGAAAATTATGTTAGTAGATGCACAATGGCTTTTTCCTCATGATTTGTTACATTTCTACATTTACTATTTTTCTGGCCTAATTATTTTTGGCTTATAAACAGAATTGAATGAGCTATATTGTTTTTTAATGTCGTTTTTGAGTTGGGATAATTGTAGTACAAAATTATTTATATGATGCACTTGGTCTCCTGTGTGGGGACACATGTTGCCATGAAACGATGTCCTCTAAATGGTCCCTTCATTATCCCCTCTCCTGAATATACCGTTGTTGTATTATGGGAGGCGTAATTGCATTCTGTAAATAATAACAATGATAATTTTTCTGCAAGATTTTTTAAAGAAATAAAAATTTAATATAACTCATGTGTTATAGAGTGGCTGCAAAGACTATTTTTCAAATGTGTATTGATGACATAATAAGTTACTTTTTTTTACCAAATGAGTAAGTGTAATTATATGCTGAATGCTGACCCTGTATTGATGTCACAATAAGTTACATAGTTTAAAGATATTAACAAGTGCAAATGCTAACCTTGAACAAAAAATAAGAACAATGTGTTTTTTACAGAGCTTTGTATCAGTGCCAACAAGAATAGAGAAAACACTGGTGATAACCAAAGCCCTGAGTTTATAATGAAAAATCGATTGCTGTAAATATGTATCATGGCCAAAAAATAGCACCGCGTTGTGTGACTCTTGCCCTTTTGGGACTTAGCACTCCTACTGGGTCAAAGAGAGATGAGCATTTGAGTCATTTTGTAATGGAATTATTATTTCGCCTTTTCATGATGGACATTTTTATTTCTTTCTTTTACG
This sequence comes from Platorchestia sp. MABIK, assembly GCA_014220935.1. Classification (NCBI taxonomy): domain Eukaryota; kingdom Metazoa; phylum Arthropoda; class Malacostraca; order Amphipoda; family Talitridae; genus Platorchestia; species Platorchestia sp. MABIK. The sequence continues at coordinate 33,942 of JACJUY010006483.1, read as the reverse complement.
TCCATGTCAGCTCGTCTTTCTGTCGTCAACTATTCTCTCGTTAAATTTATTTTTCAAGATTTGGAATTCTGGGCATTGAGTCCTGTGCAACAGTGCACCCTATCTATCATTTGAGGGTATGGTTTATTGTAAATACTTTATTGGTGGATAATTGCGCGAGCTAATTATGCTCCAGTTTTTTCTGTAAAACCGCATTAGTAATGCAAGGAAATTCTTTTGTGCTATTCTTTGCCTTTATTTTCCATTTGGTTTTCTAATGAAATATTTTCAGTGTTTGAACTTGTTATATAAAATGTTCAGCATCCAGTCAATAAACAAGCACATTCAGTCAATTTTAAGTGCCCACCTATGTAATTTATGAATGATGCATTTCGTTGTCAAAAATTTTTTTGCTGGTTCATTGGTCACCCAGCTGAGGTAGGGTATTGAAAACTTACATTGTAACTCTAATTCCATTTGTTATGTTCTTTAATGATATTTAAAATGTTCCCTGCAGGCAAATCATTTCTATAATGTCTAAAAATTTGAGAGATCTATCAAGAACACTATGTATAATGTACATTGTACATGAGTGTTGAAAGGGGACTCTGTACACATGAGTTGATATACATCTGTATATTAAGAAAAAAATAAAATATGATATATTTTATTGGTTTATTTCTTGATGTATAGATATATCAATAATTATATTTACATATATATATATAGGGTGTTGTGTAATTGGATGCACACATTTTAACCAAAAACAGAAAACGAAAAATAAAACGAATTTCATGAGTGACAAAAACCTTAAAACATGTTTGTTTTCGAGAAATGATGACCTGAAATAATTTTAGATTCCCGTTAGAATGGGCTTGACATGCAGCCAACGAGTAAAATCTAACTTATTTGGCGCGCGCTTCAGGCTATTCCTGCGGCAATTTATAATTATTTTAGGACATCATTTCTCGAAAACAAAGAAGTTTTGAGGTTTTTGCCACTCCTGAAAATCGTTTTATTTTGCGTTTATCTGTAAATGGTTAAAATATGTGCATCGCATCACACAACACCCTGTATATACCGGGTGTCCCACAAAAATGTCTTTTGAATTTATTGTATCTCTGATTGATATTAACATATTTGAAATGTCTTGCTCTCACAATGCAATGAATTTTGTTCCCTTTTCGGATAATTTAAGTTTTTTAAAATCGTTTCATAACCACTTTACACTGATCGATTTACTGAAACAGGTGGAAAAACAAATTGTTCAGAGGAAAAGTTTTCAAAACAACACTGGTGTTCTTCATTTCTCAATACATTACTTACTTCCTTATTTCATCATTTGAAGACACCTAAAATGCAGCTCACTAACGATCAAAGAATTTTCATCGTATTAGAACATGAAGCAACGAAAAAGTGAGACAAGGTTAGAGTAGCATTTAATTTATTTTTAATTTTCTAACTGCGTTACAAAGTTTTCTTATCGGACGAGTACCTTTCTGGGAATTTTTCATTTATTGTTTATCGAACTTTTTAGAGTTTTTCGTTGCTTCATTTTCTAATACAATAAAAATTCTTTGATCGTTAGTGACCTGCAATTTAGGTCTCTTCAAATAATGAAATACGGGAGTAAATAACCACTCAGAGCGTTTAATTACTTGGTGGTATATAGGATATGTCATTGTGAAACTATTTTTAACAGTAGGTATTGAGGAATGAAGAAGAACACCAGTGTTGTTTTTAAAACCTTCCCTTTGAACAATTAGTTTTTTTTACCTCTCTCAGTAAATCCATCACTGTCAAGGGGTTATTAAACGATTTTCAAAAAACTAGACAATTCGAAACGGAAACAAAATTTGCTCCATTGTGAAAAAAAATATTACAAATATTTTAATTTACAGCCTAGGTATAATCAATTAAAAACTTGGGGACATTCTTGTGGGACACGCGATATAATGTAGACGCTCCTCAGAGGGATACAACTATTGTATCTATGGGAACTCGCACTCCTTGGGAGGAAAATGTGAGGGCACGAGCTAAGAGTTAGGTAGGCCTTCTTTTTGTTGATACAAAATGTTTTTGTGATGTTAAGGACCACCTATTTTCGGTTCACTGCTATCCCGTTTTTAACACCTACTTTCTTCTTCAACTTTGATCTTGTTTCATGATATTTTTTCTCAAGTTACTGTTTTTACACCATTTCTGCACAGATTCCGCGTTCCCTTAAAACGTTGATTGATTAAAACGTTTGTGCGACTGCTACGGTTGGTTTGGTTAGGTTGTGAGTAGCAAAATTTAGAAACCGAATGCACTGCTCAAATCCATTCTTGTCCTTTAGAAAAATGTGAGAAATATAAGTGCACGATAATTTTTACCTGGTATGCTAAAATCAATTCTAAAAAAAGTAGTGAAATCATGGAAATGCTATTAATTTATGCCGGTATGCAAATGAGCAATTTACTTAGTGGTTCACATATGTCCCAAAACGTAGTCCACGTGTTGCCTTCATACTAAATGGTGCCTTCCCTTTCCTCTCTTTACATCTCATTTGTTGCGGATAGGGAGGCTAAAATTACCCAATAATTAAATCTATAATGTAAACGAGCGTTGAAAGGAACTTTGTGATATGAAAATTTTATTCCCATTCTCATGTTAATGTAGTTGATATTTGTTTGTTACATGCAGCATTTTAAACGGATTGTGATTTTATGTTAAATTCCTATATTATATTGGTGTGCCATTGGTGGGAAGGCTGTGATTAATGGAAGTAAGATATTCATGTAAATTTCAATGTAGAGAATGTTTTATTTTTGTAATAAAAGGTAAAGAAAGAGTGGGATTCCTTGTCATTTCTAATTTATTGTCTTTTGTACCTGAGCTCCCAGTTGCACGTGCATCGATCTCATTGGATGTACAATATTGTACTGAGCTTATTGGGTGAATACATTCACAATGCATTAAGTGTGAATGTATTGTAAGATCCAAAGCTTCCAGTGCAATATTGTACACCCCGTGAGGCGAGGCACGTGCAGCCGGGAGCGATTTTTTAACCAATAATCCATGGACGGCCAGCCGCGATTCGAATCTGGTTCTGAGGCGGTACACGGCCGGTAGGTAAGGCGGGTCACGGGTGATTCGCGAGCGATTTTGTCTCCGATAACGTAAACTTTTAACCTCTAAATCGCGCGTATTCCAACCAAAAAACAACCGTATTTCCAACGCCGTTCCACCGGCGATGCGGCCTTAATTTTCAATTGGGTAATACAGCTCTTCTGACTCCACTAAGATGGCATCAAATAGGAAAAAAATGTAAAACCAATCTATGTATTTCCGGTAGACTTGAGGCAAAATTGTTTCAGGATGAACAAGCATTTTTAAGATAATCTCAAGCATGCAGGTCGTTACGTGTTTTTAGTTCCACAAGGTCAAAATGTATAACTTTGCCAAGACTTGACGAAACGTGTTTGATCCTTCTGATATTTTCTTCGCTAGTGGTTACGAAAATTTTTTTCAGTTTCCTTGGTGGCCGCTTGGTAATAGTTGTGAAAATTGCAAGGCTCAGGGGAGAAGCATCAATGTCTAAGACCTGAAAGTTTTCAAGATCACGCAAAGATTGAGTTAGAATGAACTGGTAAACCGGCGAAATATCACGTAGACAAAGCGACTGTAGATTCGTAAACTTACGCATATTAGGTTCATGATAGGAACGATGAGGTAATATAGCGAGTGCCGTCAAATTCCGTGGAATTTTATTTCTGGGATCTTTAATTTCTAGATATCTTATTTGCAGCCAATTTCTTGAAACAATGGACATAGCCTCGCTAGAGTAACAACTTGGACCGCCAGCAATGATAAGATGAGTAAGGTTGCTACACTGCGTCACAATTTTACGCAAAAATAGGGCACTCGCTGCGTCACATTTCAGTCTCCTGATGTATGAACTTTTTTCCTCAACAGCCGCAACATATTCATCGCATTTGTTTTTGTTAAAATACTCGAAGTAAACACTTCTCCAAAGGATTGGGTGGTCACCTAGTCGTCTGAACCATTCATTCGCTTTTTGCTCGTTCAATAGTTGTGTAGTAGGCATTCGGGAGAAAATTTCATACATAATATCGTCTGGCAGTAAAGAAGAAGAAACGCAGCTATCGCAGTCATCCTTTCCAGTTGAGACGCTCAGACTGAGAGGTGTCAATGGCATCTGGAAAAGAAAAATTACCATTACTGAACGTGTGTGGTCATAGTTAACTGTTCAAGTTGTGAAATGGGAGACGTTGATATATTCACTTTATTGGCTTCTCTAAGAGTATGCGCAATTTGTTACTATCATATTTACAAGAAAAGAATCATTTAAGAAACTAAGTGACGGATGACTTGAATGTAGTTTCTGTAATATATGATATTAATAATATTATCTCAACCTTCCGCAATAGGAGTCCGAGCACTTGTGACCTAGTACTCCTTTAATGTTGAGTGTAGATTCGTATTCTGAAAGCACACACAATTAAGGAGTGAATTCCATTAATCTAAATGAGAATGTTGCGAAACCTAGCGCAATAAGTTCGTTCAGGCATAAAACAAACTAAGTGTACCTTTAGAAAAATATAAGTTTGATAGATCACTATGTTATGAAGGCAATGACAGCCATCAAAAACGTGTAATTGTGTCTTCTACAATGCAGAAGGCGGACGAAAGCAGAAATTGACAGATCGCAAAATCTAGTGTTGAAAATTGAATTCGATTAACAAAGAAACAACTAAACTTTTTCAGATACAGGGTGATCAAACATGAGTGACCATTTTGAGTAGTACAAAATCTGGTGAATTAAACAAAAAATAACATCACCAATGTTTTTCCAGCTCTCCACATAAGGTTTTATTATAAAAATGAAAGAGCAAGATAAGTTACTTTTATCATTTCATAATTCAAGGTATCTGTATACGAATAAAACCTAATTTCAAACGTTTCGGCCACAGGCCATCCTCAGTGGTAAGAATTCATAAAAAGTACAAAGTAAAAGGTAAAAATAGACAATTTTACAATAATAAATCTAAAAACTAGCTATTAAATTGCTTTAATTGCAATTATCTATTCACTAAGGCTAAAGGAAATTAACTAAGAGTATTGTTTGAACCCGGCTTAAGTTTAAAAATGTACAAGGGCTCTAAAATTATCTGAATGAAACTGTGGTTTTGCTAAGATTGAAAGTTGATTGATGAAAATTGCATTATCGTACTCGTCAGAATGCTCTCGACCGGTGGAAAATGTGCGCTTTGATAAAATTGACCCTGTTTTAAAGCTCCTGCCAGAATGCTCGCAAACTCGAGTGGGAAGAGTACATGATGTACATCCAACACAGATTAGCCATTGTTTAAAAAAAGATCTTAAAAAATCAAATTCTTGATGTAAGAAATGGAAATTGGTATGAATTATAAAGGCGCGGGATATCAACGTTGTGACGCTATCAATCTTGAACGACCACGGATAAAAGCTTTAAAAACTTAAGCTTAGTCCTGAAAACTCTTTTTCCTATAAACAGTGCACTCGAATTTATTTGATTTATGAATTAGGCAATCTAAAAATGAAATTTTTTGATATTGTTCTATTTCCATTTCAAATTTTAAATTTTCATGTTTTTATTCAAATAATCCAAGAACAATTTGGCGTGAGATGATTCACGAAAGAGGAGGAACCCACCATCTATGTAAGGTCTGTAAAACACAGGCTTAAAAGACTCGGGGCATACTCTTTCATTTTCATTACGATTGCCACGGCTCCCTGATGACTTTTAAGGTTTAATTATTCCGTAGATATGATACCGGATGCATGGAATATTCTGTTGTCTTTGTGTCATTTAATACAACTCGACCTTGAAAATGGCTGCCCCTGCACACCAGAAGTTCCGCTTCAGGAAAGATTCGCCCTTCTCTGCCGAAGAATCATTCCTGGAGCTGAACTTCTGGTGTGCGGGGGCAGCCATTTTCAAAGTCGAGTTGTATTAAATGACACAAAGACAGCAACATATTCCGTGCATCCGGTATCATATCGACGGAATAATAAAACCTTCTCATGTGGAGAGCTAGAAAAACTTTGGTGACCTTAGTTTTGGGCTTAGTTCACCTGATTTTGTACTCTTAAAAATGGTCCCTCATGTTTGATCACCCTGTATCTGAAGAAGGGTAGTTGTTCCTTTGTTAAGGGGGCAACCCAAGATTTCAACTGATTTTATCCGATTTCATTTGAAATTTGACCTGTATATGTATTTGTTGAAAGTAAACGTTTCTTACTCGTGTAACGTTTTCGATTTAAGCTTTATTTGTTTGAAAAATTCGAAAAAAATTTTATTTGGGACATTTTCATGATGTTTTCAAAGAATCCTTGGAGCATTTCTAACAAAAGTACGGTAGAAAATTTTATATTTTTACCTTTTCGTTTTTTTATTTGCGAAATTTTATCACCATCAAATATACACTAATTTTGGGTTTTGTGATTGATAAAAATCTGTTGTACAATTTGGGTTTGCTACCGTACTTTTGTTAGAAATGTTCCAAGGATTCTAAAACTGACTTTGGTTTTGTTCTAGCATAAAAACTCAATGACTTTCAGCTTTTGAATGTTGAAAGTTAGAGGTTTTGAGAATAAGCCAAAAAAAACAAATTTTTGTTCAAGTGTAATATAATGGACAATTTATGTAATTGAATGCTGTGTTCATTTTTATTTCGATAAACTCCATGCATAACTTCATATTCACAC
>JACJUY010006482.1:19486-40661 GCA_014220935.1 Platorchestia sp. MABIK | reverse complement strand
AGGAACATGATGGAGCAGCTCACGGAGTGGAGGATGAAGTATCAAGTAGGAACATGATGGAGCAGCTCACGGAGTGGAGGATGAAGTATCAAGTAGGAACATGATGGAGCAGCTCACGGAGTGGAGGATGAAGCATCAAGTAGGAACATGATGAAGCAGCTCACGGAGTGGAGGATGAAGCATCAAGTAGGTGTTAGGAACATAACAGAGAGTTATCACCTCACAGAATGAAGGAAGAAATGGGGATAGACTACACGTCATTTTAAGCCTCCAAAACCAGGGCGAAATATGGAAGAATTCTGTCCACCATATTTTAATAGGAAGAAGGCGGACAGTAGGAGCAGTGGCATTCTACCAACACTACAAGCAGCTGGAAATGTTCCCGCTCTTAAACACGGTCGAGTCAGAGAGGCATTAGGCAAAGCTCTTCAGTGTTATCAGACTTAGTCACTGACTCACGAGCATGAAAATGGCATACATGTGTAGGTGAGCTGAAGGCACTGAGTCACAACATTTGCATTTAAATAAAACGCCAATTGCACATTCATGAACCAGAAGATTTATTCAAAAACTGTCAGTTAACAATAGTTGTTAGGTTTGTGCATTAGCTCCAATGTAAAATCTGTCTGCACGGCACACATCAAACCAAACATTTATGCATATTGGCCTAGAACTCTACGGGTACTAGTGCACAAATACTGAAATGGGGGCTACACTAAGGAAGAAAATTGAACCTTTTTCGAAAGTTTACGTCGTTGAGTATTTCCTAGACCAGTGAGCATTCCGTGCAGTATCCTTGAAAACGCTAGCATCCTCCAGTAAGCAACTGACTAAATAAGATGAATTTGTACAATAATTACGTAAGAATGGTGCTCTTTTGTTCGATACACTACTGAGGACACTTCATCTCTTGGGCGTGCTACCGAAGAGCGACAGCGTGACACAAATGCACAAATAAAAGCGTGAACGCTAAATATCATAAATGAAAAACTTGCGAAACGCACAAAAAGAAGTTGAAGCGTATGAGCAATAAGAAATAGTGCAGGACAAGTGGTTGAAAAACATTTCTCACAAATTTCACAAATCTACAATAGAAACGACTACAGAAGTCGCTCGAAGGACCTCTAAACAAAGTCTTGTTCAAACCTTGAAGTCACGTGAGCCCTCCTAAGTGTCTATAAAGTATAAACTCTGTCTTCCGTGCGATGCAAGTGACGTCAGAAACGATAAAATTTCTCACAACGCAGGCAACCTCTGACGAGGACCTTGTCTACGTTCGAAACCCTAGGCGAAGAAAAGACAGGGCTGCTGACATAGAATGGCTTCAAGAGGAAATCTAGGCGATGTCAGGCTTTATCTGTCCCCTGCGAAATTTGTCGACTGCGTCTTATACCTTTACGTAGGACACACCGTAGAGATACAGCAGACACGGGGATAAAAAAGTACGGCTGATATGGCATGCCTGGATAGGAACTACACAACACACACTCCCTAAAGGAAGTTATAATGGTCATTCAACAGTAAATTTATAATTCCACTCTTAAAATTATTTACGCGGCAGCTACATGACACCTCGAAGATTAAAATTTATGGCCACTAAGTTCACGATATCAAACTTCTATTGATGAAAATGGCGGTCAGTCTTGCTAGAAGCCCAACCCTGCTCCAGAAAAAACAGAACGCACGCCCAACGCAAGATGAACAGCCTGGTGCGCAGCTTGGAACAACAACCAAGGCTCCATGACGGTCACAAGGAAGTCTGGAGACTATCACACTCACCTATGGTAGTGCAGTAATGCTGGGACAAACTTAGCATCCTGCTTTACAGTTCCGTACGGGCGAGCGGTCGTCTGGTTATCGCTGCCTTGATTAAGACAACAAGCAGCGTGATGAACATGCGCATTGACAGCACCTTGCTCGACGTCTACGCAGACAGGGTACACAAATGGCGGTGACAAAGTGTCACGGGTTTAGATATCAAGAGGAAATGACTTCTAAATCTGTGGAAACGCGGTGCTAGTTACGTGTGGTTATCGATGGGTTGTTGAATTCACCCACAGAAATTAAATTCAACACTAAATAGTAAAGAAATAAATTTAAAAGTAAACTTGAGGATGAAGGACACTTTCCCTTGACTTCATTTCGCATTTCGTAAATATTTTCGAACAGCACTTGAAAATAAAATAGAAATTTTCTTGCATGAACATTTTTCCAACTCAAGGTTGCACACAGATTTAAATCATTTGACCCATGAATGTAAATTTCACGTATGCTCACGACACCGCCAAGAAAACTATCTTTCAATCTCAAGTTGTCGTTAAATCGAGACCTTTGTTGAGATAATTTTCTGGTCAAGAGCAAAGCCCTCATCGACCTGATAGAAAAGGCGATCACTCTTGATATCCAGGCAGTCTGGACCAGGAACTTGGGTTAAACTGAAGTTCAATATTCAATTCAAATTTAAAGTCAATTGTAAAACAAAAAACCTATTCTACGAGTACCTACTTCAGGAAAAGTAAGGCCTACATAGCTATCAGATCAGAATCTCACATTTTCTACGTGGGAACACTAATTCCACTAAATCCGATAGTTGTGTCCACTGAGCGGATTATCATTATTTTCAGTAGCGCAAATGAGCTCTTACTGTAACAAATTATACCTACAACACTTTAATTATAAATTTACGCATCGCGTAATAAGGCAACAACAAGGGAAAAGGGCACCATTGAAAAAATCCATTTACTAACGAACGTAACTGAAGCTTTGTCACCTGTAAATAGAGCCCTGATCTACAAAAAAAATGGCTCGAAGTTACAAAGCGTTTCACAGGTCTTCACTGAACTCTCAAAATATTTTCAACTGCATTGACTTGCGAAGACATGGCCAAGCGTGTGGAAAAGCCTTCATGGACAAAGGGAACCGTCTCTCACCCCCCACTTCGTTTTGTCAAGAATAACAGAATCGATAATCTTAACACGTTCATCACATATCGGTATATGTGTGTATCCCTTTATAAATTGCTCATTTACATACCACTAACAATCCAAGGCTCCCATTTCACTGATTTTACAACCTTTATTTAAATTAGACTACGGCGTACAAGCCAAAATGTAATCGTGTAATTTTATTTTTCCCGCTTGTTAGCAAGGATAAAAATGTTTTCAAGCAGTAAAGATGTCTTCTCAATTCTGTTTCTTCCAACCTATCCAAACCGGCCGTAACCACGGCAGAAACGTAGGTAGTGACGGTTAAGCCGTTGCAGTACTTCCAAGCGTGCTGCACACAAGCGCACTCATTCAGTTAACACAACAGATGACCTCAATCTACAATTTTTGAACCTATTGGAGTAAGAGTCCACATAAAACCTAAAGTAAATACACTAACTGGAACGTTGTCATGCTCTTCTCGACGACCAACTCGAGAAACAAAAAAATTCAGACGCCACACGCAGTTTCCAACGTAAAAGATCTTCGGGAGTTTTCACTGTCTTCGTCCGTAGCATCGGAGGATCTCACGTAGACAGAGGCAGAACTGAGCGGAACAGAGCCCGGATTATCTTTGGATTACCGTAGAATTATCTTTATTTATGGATCGTAGCAGTACAGCTATTGATGCAAGTTCTTACTACTGAACAGCAAAATTAAATCGAGTTGGTATAAATTATGCTGCCAGCTGTACAGCGCTACAACGACGTAAATCGGTCGGCATTCAGGCCTCCGGCAGATCGAGGCTCGACACTCCAATTGGAGCTATCACGAGCTTTTTCTAACTTTTTCACCTCGATTCTAATCGCTACTGACAGATTGGTTATTTTTAGCAGCCGAGCCTTTGTTCTTCAGCCGCAACGCATCCTCAACTTGTCGGTCATCCAACAAGTGGCTCATTGTCGGTCATCGAACGAGTGGCTCATTGAACATTTGGTATGGATTTTAGAAAACGAGGAATCTGCGCACAAAACGTGACCACGTCTTGTGCGCAGAGAAACCGCAAGTTAGGACAGCAGAGGGCGAAAAAACAAGGAAGAGATAGAGAAAAAGGTATGAAAACTGAAATGAGCAAACTGGGCACAAAAGATGGAGGATTTATAAACCATACCTATGCATTGCTTACGTATGAGGTATAACATTGCTGAGGTATAACAGTAACCCCGGGGGTTGCCAGTCCTCACAGTATGGGGGTAGACCAACCCAGCAGCTGCCTCGACTGAACCTGTTGCTTGACCTGTGCTCCTTTTGAGCTATGGTGACGAAAGAAGGACATGAATAAAACAAAAATATAAGGACGAGAAACGGTCCACGACAATCAAGTAAAAAAAATGTGTGATAGTAAATTCAAAAACAAATAAACGATTTTAAATACAGAAAATATGATTTCCTAAGGAGCTCTACAATTTTAAAATTTTGTAGAATTGTTCGTTTATAACATAGGGAAATGATAACGAGTTTGTTGATAGAACATTTATCGATGTGTAGGCTGAGGAGCAACACAATTCACTCACATTACTTGGAAAATTCAAATGAGCATTTTCAATAATAATTAATTTTAGGGATCTGTAATTGATTGCTTACAACTGCAATCAGCGCTAAAGCAGAGTCAGTGCAGTGATGTTTGAATAAAAGATTCATCAACATAAAAATCATTCATGTGTTGCCACTGACGAGCAAATAATGAAGCTCAGAAAAGCGTTGCAAATGTAGCTAGCGCAAATAAAAAAGAACTCCGTCAGATGACATTCAAAGTACGAGTAGTCCCGTTGGTTTCTTCATCTGATTAAGATTTTACGATTATGAAAGACTCCTTTTGCAGGCAGTCGTACTCTAGAAAGAAGGAAGGAGAGTGCAGAAGTTAGGAGAAAGGCTTCACGTTTGTAGGGTCCGTCGTTTCATGCATGTCTGATCATGACAAGATGATCGCCAGGCTACGATCGTGCTTCAAAGTTTCATCACGAAATGAAAAATACTGCAACGCAAGAATAAATTGCGACCAAGCGCGTTAAAAGGTATGGAAAAATTCTGAGAGCGCAAAAATGGACGCTCTGAGAAACACAGATTGGCTTTGGATGGAGATTGAAGGCATCAAGAAGGTCATGAGAAAACTTGCAGATTAAACACAGCACTCTGGTCTCGTGATCAAACTGGATTTCTCAGCTCGAGGCAACAAGCTCATCTACAGACCCAATACCGCCATCACGCAGTAGAAGTACAGCAATTTCCTACCAACGAGGTCTGCTATAGAGGAAGATTTTAATCAAAAGATGGAAATGAATACATAACTCAACTTCCCTGGTAAGATTCAGAAGAGTTAATTGGCTTGAAACTTAATACATATGGTCGGAAGTACCTCAGCTTAAACACATAGGAATATACTTAATTTTTGCAGAAAGAAACGCAAATCGTAAAATCGCTTCATGAGAAATAAGAATAAAAGAAAATTTAATGAAACCATCTTCACAAAAACAAAATTTCTGATTGATGCACGAGTTTTCAAATGACCCTAATAGTTGAAATATTTTTCTCCGGGAAAATAGGCGTTTGCATGCCGTACTTGCGCTGGTAAAAAGAGTCCTTGGAGGACTCTGTAGAAAAGCACCGCCTGCATGGATGCCATTTCGTGCGCTCGCTGGCTCCAGCGGGCCAGATAGTGAAAGGCGTTTCTTATACCTACACTTTGAGCTTAAAACAAACGCTTTCGAGAACTTCACCTTCGGAAAAGAAATACGTTTGCTATTCATCGAAAACCAGGTCTTGCGTGAACGGGCATTTCACAAGAACTTTTTATCAAACCGCTTTAAAGATCGCAGCGAAGAGCGGTGACTTCTGCAATCATTGAGCTATCTTGAGCCATAGACTTCTTACTTTACTTTTTTAAACCTGACACAAATCTGAAGCACACGGCATGTATTCGCCTTATCGCAGATAAGAAGGTCGTATGGAGCTACACCCTCATCCAACTGACTCGTGGTAAGGGAACGTACACAAATTTAAGTATAAGCTTCAATTTAAACAATTTATTTACCACAGGTGTTACAGAGGTAGAATGTATCTCAAGTCTAGTACAATGATCAAATTTACGTAAAGCTACCTGTGGGCCCGAACAAGTTCAGGGACTTCTAGGGCATCCTACCATCACATTATTCTAAGGTGTACAATAAAGTTTAACTTGATTGTTTTTAATGTTCATTTTAAAATCTTACGCCTTAAAAGCAAATGTCACCACTGGACTGCACGACTGCTAGTTTTAGCAATTGTATTGTACTTAAAATGGTCATATTTTATTTCAGCATTTTACAGACCTGATAAGTATTATGTAACTAAGTCATTCTCAATCGTCTGCGAAAAGAACTAGAAAAATTCACTTGATATCATGTACCTCGTATAACGGGTTTAGAGAGCTATATTGAGAGAAAAATAACAAAAGAAAGAACAAAAAATTGAGGCCTGCCCAAACTGAGAATAAGCTCACAACAGACTTCAAGTGTTACAGAATAATCCCTCAGGAAACGATATTGTCAAACCTGTGCTGACGAGAACAGACAATTCGCGTTGAAATATGAAAAGAACATTGGAAGCCCCTGACGTTCATAATTTCAGGGTCATGTGTCGGTAATGAACAATTGCTCACAATTGCTAAAAGTTGCTTAAAATCCACCGCTGTGTTGCTGCATGGCTGGTTTCAACTAACCATCTACCATTCCTGCCAATCTCGCAACCGTAAATCTACCTCGTTAAAATCAGTATCAAATCACGGATGACAAAAATTGGATTAGCCTAACTTATCAAAACTATGATTCCCTGAAAATACAAGGGGAAATTCTCTGCACAACCGAAAATTGGAATAAAATTACAAAATTGAAATTACTCTAAATGACAAATTACTCCAAATATCTGAATTGGATTGAATACTCCAAATAGCCTACATTTTGATACCCAGAGTGGTCTGAATTTGGATACCCCATTTGGCTTGAATTTTGACACCCAAATGGTGCTCATTGGAATTCCGCAAATGGCCTGCAATGGAAAGCCTCAAACGACCTAAAGTGAGATTTTTGTGCGTATGGCAACAAAGGATCTGCATCAGTAGCTGATGAGACATTTATCCCAGGAGTGACTGTGAAATGCTAAATGACCAAAAATCGGTCCACGATGAGTTGTTAAAAATTGAGAACAGACGTGTACTGTCACTTGGTCAAAGCTCGAGCCACTACCACGAGACAGAAAAATGGCAAAACTAGCTTCACTGAGAAATTGAGCGAAATTTTATAAAGAGTCAGGGACGAACTGTCTAGAATATCTATTATAACACCTGGAGAGCTTGTCAGAGAATGCATTTGAAGCAATCCCTTAGATTCGTAGGAATATTGCTGCAGCCGTAATAAGTGAAGACATAAAACATTCTGAAGAACCTGAACCTGCAACTAACTCCTTTCGTGGTAAGGACGAGCTTACGCGTCTTTCACCTAAATTTTCTTCAGGTGAACTCGTCACATAAATTATCTCTCAAAAACTGCCACATAAAAATAAATATGTTGATTTATGACTCTTGAAATCAGTCAAGAATGCATCATTAAAAACAATATGAAAAAGAATGGAGAAATTCAGCTGAAATAGAAACGTTTCCTTCCAAAAAAGCTCCCGAAGGATGAGGTTAAACACATGCAAAGGAATACTGACTATCAGGGCCTTTTGAGGCATCGACCGATGATAAATTTCGCAGATTCTCGTAAGTTACGGCGCCATGAAACATGCTTAGCGTGTACTAAACGCAATATTAATGCTATCGTTACCTGATCCTGCAATAATTCCTCCAGCAGACACCACGACGCTCTGAAATGAACTAGCGAGCGTGTTGACTTCATTTGAGGAGAGGGTAACCAATTTTCACGATGACAAACATCGTCGCGTTCAACAGAAACTCGTTACAACGACGCTCCTACAAACAAGGTGGAAGAAAAGCAGTCTACAAATTTTCATTACAAAAAATAACATTTCAGACACCGAGTTACTTTTTTGCTGGCATTTCAAACGCTCATCACATGTTGCCATTAAATTAATGTTAGGTTTTAAAACAAAAAAATAATGTCAAGGCTAAGCCTTGCGCAGTGACTGATAATTTAGCTAAAGATCCCAACGAGCACGATTCTTTTTTTCTTGCAAATAAAGTAGCATACGGCCAAAGCAGGGCGGATTATTTGTCAAAGAAAATGACTTGTTGTCTTGAACGACTACTTTTGTACCTAATACTTTAAGATCAAGACATTGGGTTTGGTATTGAATGTGTGTAATTCGATGCTTCTGTTCAAAAAATAAAAGTCATTGATGTTCATTTTTTGAAAGTAAATCTCAGACTTAGCACTTTCAGGGATTTGCGACTTTATCTGCTCACTTAATCGAACTTTTACAGGTTTTACTACGGTGATACACCCCTTTTACTAACGTTCGAAATAAACGTCATATTACACAATTATTTTCAAGATTTTATCAATTTGGTGATCGTACAAAAATCGCATTTCATCGCAACCTTATAATTTATTATACAATAACTGATTGTGGATCATATGCACTGTATCTACCTTTTTTATCGACACCTCGTAAATAACAGTAATTTTCTTGAGCGTCTTATGACATTTTTGAAAAATGTGCCGCCCATATACCCAACACAATTACCAGCAGATTTTGGTAACTTCTAATTTAATCTTTGAAATCAACTTCAGCTGGGCAAGTTCATTTTTTGCTGTACAAATTGAGTATGGATTTCAGCAGGGCTGTACAAAGAACACAGCCACGTTCACACACACACACACCATAGTGCCACAAAGACATGTGCGAAAAAATGTGTGTGCCGAGACTGAAGACGAGGGAAGCCTATCATTGATAAATTAGAGATAAGGCCTTACGAGCGTCCGACAACCGGTTTGATGGTAGCGGAAGGTCCGGTTTGAGCGCAGATGATCCATGCTTTAGAAGTTCAAGTTCAGTAACCGCGTCGCGTCTACTAACTGCCCCAAGGCCAGAGCGAGCCAAGTGGCTCAGGATGTTTGCATCGGGAAATTCTTATCTAGCGAGCCATGAAAATAGCGAGCGAACTCAAGAGGTTTGCTAAGGTATTAATTGACGCACGATCTTCATACGACGCGAAGGTGAAATGCTTTCTTCCCCGATAATGCGCTCAGTAATTTCAGGAACAAGAAACGGCTTCTAAGCCACACTAGTGATACTTATTACGGAACACTCTGTATTTAAAACACGCAAATGTTGGTTCCACTCATATATTTATACAATTGCACTATACAAACTATAAACAAGGTGCTGAAAAGAAAAGTAAGTTCGCATCGTATCGATATATTTCAAGTATTTAAGTGGCCTATACATTATCTGGGGTTCAAATTTTTAAGTATAACATTAACGCATGTGAAATTCCCTACAAATAGTATTGTAAATAATTTGTTTTAGAATCAACAAGGAGTACATCTCAGTCGCCAAACTTAAGCATGAAACACTATGAATAAAGAGTCGCAGACAAACGAGTTTCTGGCCAATCTTTTGTTTAAGGAAATTACTTTAATATACAAAAAATGTCATCAACAATTGACCTGCAAGCGTCAATTTCGCACTACGAACTGCCACATGATTCGTAGTTGTGCTGAATTTGAAATGAGAGCAAATGAAAGCATTTAAAATTGCCAACATTAGGACGACGTCAACCGAAGCAAAACGTGAAGCGCGACAATTCAATGTTGGAAAAGACAAAGCCTTGGCAAAAATAACAGTCAGAAAATAACAGGAACAATGGCAATTCAAGTCTTCAGTTTAAAAAAGAGCGTCAGCGCAGCAGAAGTAGAGCAAAGAATAGCGTTAAAATTGTAGTGAGTTAGAATAAAGTGATTTGAACTAGCCCATCGTACTAACCTCTAATCTACACTAAAGCTCGTAATAACGACACAGCTTTGTTATGACTCACAGAGAAGGAAGAGTTTTCATGAGTAACAATACAGCGGCACACAAACAAAAAGTGAGCATAGTTGAAACATTCGTTGAATTTGTGCGGTTAATTGAAACAAACGATGACAAATCTACAGTTACCACAACTGACTACAAGTGGTAAGCAGTTTGAATGAGTGAAAAATTCAACTTTTATTGAGGAGTTCGAATAAGTTTGATGGTCGTTTATGCGGCTTCAAAAATCTCATCGGCCATAAGGAATAGAAGAATTTTTTTAAAATTCATATTTCTTCTCGGGAAATAATCTGCGTCGGAAAAAAGCCTCACCATCACTTAAAGTTCGGCATCACACTTCTGAAAATGTTGTGATCTCGTACAAATTTAGTGAGAAAACAATTGTTACTTTAGTCTTTACCTTAATCTTTGGGAAAACAAGCCTAACATTTTTGTTCCATCTTCGTGCGTTGTCCCAACTTTTATTTTTATGCTCAATTGGACTCAATTCAGTTCAATCCTTGTAGTAAAAAAGGGTAGAATATTTCAATGTTAGGGTCTCCAAAACTTGTTCTAATGTTGGTGAGCGCGGAAGGAGCGTTAGCACGTCTGTAGGGGTAACTAGAGATGTGAGAAGATAAAGAAACTTAGATATACGCTCATGTGAGAGGCCGGTTGCTCAGTACGTCGGCTTTCACCATAAAAAGGGAGACGAGGATTAAAGATAAAGATGAGGCAAAACAATTTAATCAACTTCAGATTTTTGCATGTAGGATACCTACATCTGCTGCTAGTAACCCATCGGTGTGTTACTACAGAACATTATTTTTCCCATACACACTAACGAAGATAGAAAATTGTCACTCATCCGTGTTGAGTAAGAAATTCTACATATTGGCTGAACATTTCTGTCTCCTAAACAAATTGAAGAAAAATTCTGATCACGTTTTCGACAATTTGGTCAATGGAGTTGGCATTACAAACACTTATTTACACTTTTGTTACCTACTGTGCGTTTCAACTAGCAAATCCTTTTTTTTCAATCTTAACCCTCGATAGTTCTAAATCATTACTGTTTTATTTCGTTCATATACTTCGAAACTTCTTACTATTTAGTTCGTACTACTTTACCGAAAAACTCACCAAGAAGAAGGCTTGCATCAGAGGCATCAAAATTACATTACCCGCGTTGCCTGACACAAAGAAATTCTACCAAAGCGAAAGCCAATTAGAAGTCTGATTATACTCGCCGATTCTTGATTCAAAGCTCGCGAAGGTACAGAAACAAAAAAGCTACGAGGTTCACTCAGACACTCGCTTAATTCGCTGACCGAAACCGACTTTTACTTTCCGAGCCCAGAAAAAAGTGAGCACCAATTGAACACAGCGGGTCCATGCAGCGATTGTGTCACGCAGTCGCAGCTTGTCCAGTTCGCCTTGCCGAGCAAATGTTCACCAGCTCGAAACCTGAACACTCTTAATTGATCACGGTGCGCTAATGCGCATTCGTCCACAAAGTGCCTCTTGAACAGAGGGAAAATGAAGATAAAGGACGGTGGGAAGAAGGATTACGCTCGTGCCTGAGACGCTCGAGACACATTCAAATCACGCTAATGAGTGAGAGTAAATAATTAAAGCGTGAGAAGTTTATGTGTGGAGTTAATCGTGGGACTGACCGCCATACTGTTGCTTGACCAAAATTCGAATGCTTAAAGTACCAATTAAGGCACGGAAAAATACGTCGCTTTGAAAAGATTGTCGAAAATTTTAGAATTAAATGACCAAACGATCTGAGCTACTCCAGCCACCACAACGCTCATAAAAGTCATGGAATAAATGGAAATAATAATCCCAAAAGCTTTCGAAAATATAGTGTCCATTCACTACTTTTGGGCGTAACTACGACGCAGCCACCCAAAGTCCCCCAAGCTCGCTATTAAATATTGAATACCGTAAAACGCAGTGATTAACGGTAGCCTTCATTCGGATTAACAAAAGTTAAAGTCAATTACTCAGTATTTCGCCATGATTTACATTAATTCAGCATATAGAAGCCACGCTGAGATCGCGATTATTTTAACGCAAAATAAAATTTTTGAAAGAAATTTCAGGGGTGTGAGCAGAGTAACTCATAGCTTTCAATGAAGAACGTGTGATATGATGCTCATACCTTGATCATCCCGACAGGTTTCTGGTATGCATACATTCATAAGAATTTACCTATATTCTGTAATTTAGTTTTAAAATAACTAATTCCCTTCATCTCAACACGACCGAACTCGAACTTGGTAATGTGAATCGTACGGGAAAGAGTGAAGAAGTTTGTTTAATGTTCTTTACATGTAATAGAGAATTTTTTTATGCGAAACGTGATATTTTTACTCGCCTGCTGCACTTTTCAAATTTTTGAACACATTTAAATGTAGAAATTCGTGTGCAGATAAAGGTTCGAACAAATCCAGCAGAAAGCTTGGGCTACACAGATAATTATAATAATGCTTGGTACTAACCAACAAATAAGAAATCGAAGTGGTTCCGTGTGATAGGGTTTGTATAAACAATGTGATCAAATGGCTTTCGAATGCCACCATCACCATTGAATTTTATTTACTTCTATGTATAGTTCCTCTTAAAAACTTTTACTTGTTCTCAAATCAAATATGAAATCAAAGGCTCAAACATCTCTTAACGAACACCCTCCTCAGCATTCACGACTCTCTAAGCACAATCTTTCCTCGAATCTTCTATTCAAATGGCACACCAAGCATCTTCTTTGTCAGAGCCTCACCCTGAGCGCCTTTCAATTTTCTTCGGTCGCAATTCTCAGCAGAGCATCTTTGTTCACGTGCTAGACTGACCAGGCACTCGCAAACACAAAATTTGGCATGAACTCGTTTTGGCAAAACGGCACATCCCAATTTGAGTGCAATCTCGCGCTCAAAATCCTTGATAGGAAGTTCCACGGTTCATCAGGTATTGCTACCGATTTCCATTGCGACAGTTTGATATTGACATCGAACTGAGTTCAGCCCTGATGAAGAAGGAGAATAACAAGGTTTGGCAAGACCCGGTTTTTAGTGGAGGTTTGCACTCCTTTGTCATACGACCGCGGAAGCTGGCGTGCTTGTTGCGTAACAATGACGACCACCAGTGTGTTCGTCAGTGACGCATTAGCGAAATGCGAGAACTGAACAGCACGATGACGAGATGGCCAAAAGACAGTCAAAGAAATTTAATCACAACTGAGCGAGCTGCGAAAGAACTATTAGGAAACTTGTTCCTTGAATGAAATAATAAAGTGTAAAAAACGAACAGTCCTAATGATGCGATGAGATCACGAACGGAAATTGGTCACAAAACACTTCAGTAAGCAACAAAGGAACAGTAAGGCAAGCTAGAAAAAGTGAGCGAAAAACTGTGGAGCATCTCATCTTCTTTGCGGCTTACTTCAAGATCGAGCAGATGAGACTGTATAATAGAGTTTACGCAAGAGGGTGAGCTAACGAAACCCAAAAAGAACTCTAGACTGACTTGCGATGCGAGAGAGATAAAGCGGAAAAGCGATGAAAACAGTAAGCAACTCAAACGAAAAACGACAGCAAAATAGTTAATGATGTTGAAGTGGGCGTAGCAGACGAGCTACCATGCAGTAAACCATGAAAAATTTTATAAGTTACCAAATTGAATGCGTAATACATTGTAATCTAACTTAAAGTCTTGCAAGCGGTATATCAACGATCTAACTACGATGACGAAACATTTATGTTTAGTAAACTCAAGTTGTGGTCAAACCAGACAAAATCTAGTGTAGAAATTTGAGCAGAACTGTAGCTTTGACCAAACTCGTGCTCAATAGAGCGACTATGGCCTATCCCTACAAACTATGGAATAAATTAACAAAATCGGAAATAATTATTGAAAATTTTATTCTTAAACCGTGACCTTCAGAGTTGATATAGAAAATTTAGTGTGCGCTTGAATGCAGGTCAATTGTTTTACGCTTGCAATTAGAGGTGTAATAGGAGGTTCCTGCGCAGGCTCTGGCAGATTCGTTTTGAGAGCCCTTTGTTAGCACATTAAGTTCAGTTTCGTTAAGTTTCTTCTTTTCCGCTTTAACATTTAGTTTGTGTGACTGTGATTTCGTTCTATTGAGTTCTAATTTTGCATGTTTGCACCTCTTTGTTCCACTCTTCAGTTTGTTCATGAGTTTGGCTTAATGCCGGTTTGAATCGTTCACTTTAAATTGAAGTAAATTAAATAAAACTACCCTAAATCAGAGGTGTTGGCTGTGACCCTCTTGATGCCCGTGTGGCAGATTAACTTTACGGCTGCTTTACGCAGAATACAAACTTTAACATAAACCTAAAACTATTGGCTGCTTGGAAGCAGAGTTAACTTAAACTTAAACGAGGCGATGTCCTTAAATTACCTAATTTAAATTAAGCCATGCTTATTTTGCATGCTTCCTAACCAATTAACTGTCTACTCTGTGTAATAGAGTGGAATTATTCTTACTCTATTTTCCTCTTTCTAAAAGCTTCATAGAGGCTCTTATTTATGGCCCCTTTTGAAGGCGACAAATAGGTACGTAAATTAGGCTTTTGTAATGAAACAATTAAATTGATTATATTCTTATATTTTTCTGGAATTAAAAGAATACTTATTATTAAAGTCTCCTAGTAAACGTAACACTGAACCTGAACATTGCTTAGATAAGAATGCGCGGCGCATCTCTACTCCTTCGGTGGCGCTTGGTGTAACTTTCCTTTCGGGTAATGGAGGCCCAGCGTCGGCGTGTCGACTGTTTATTCTATGTATAAGCCTTCGTTATCTTTTGGGTGAGCAGAGGGAGATTCCTGTTCTTGAACAAAGCAACGTGCCTATAACTGAAACATAGTTCACTTCGATTAGTCCGGATGATTTGTCCTTAGTTTCTTCTCTTTCCTTTCCAGGATACGTCGATCCTTTGATCGGACAAGTTAATTTAACCGGTCTCTAAATGGTAACCGACTACATTGAAGAACGATTGTCGTCTTGAACCTTCAATATATCTGTTGTTGGTTGTTCGCTTTTAATGTCCTCCTTAAAATTTTCCATATAATGGAGTTCTTTCTTCATTATCCGTATTTATTTTCTCCCATATAATCTACTCAATGTGTCCAATACAAGTCTTTTAAATAGCAAAAGAAAGAATTTCAAAAACAAACATGGCAGGAGCAGCGTTGAAGCAAAGCATGCTCCGACTCGCTAGCACTAATTAATTGCGAACGATGCATGAAGCACACGAGTGCAAATAAATTTTCTATCCAAGTAACACTATCATGGACTTTATTTCAATCGGTCAAAATTATCCTCAAAAATCGTTATCTGTAAAAGCGGATACCTGGGAGCTTAACAAAAACCTGTCCTCCACCTCATACTAGAATGAGCTTCTGTTACCAAGAACGATTTCCTAGCAGACTTTTATGTCTAGAGAAATATAACCACTCCTATAACGAGTCCAGCAAAACAAGATACCATACAAAAGGCAGGCATTTTTACTGAAACTGATAGAGAACATTTCCGTAGAGCTTCATGCAAGCCATAATATCCCAAATGTAGTGTAGGGTTTAGACCACCCCCTTTTATGTTGCTATAGTCTTTTAAACCAATCAGAAATACTTCATAATTAAAGGATGAAAAATTCTTCGCATACATGATCAGTAAGTTTTAGCCTTCCTCACCTGATAGCATATATCGACTTCCAAGCAGCGAGACGCAACTTCTAAAATAGCGGGTGTTCTCCCACGACCACGGACGTTGCTTCTATTTTATGCGTCAATTCCGCAAGCCACTGCTCACTGACCAATCAAAGCAAATTGAAGGAAATTACTTAGAAGTACATAGAATTTGCTACATTTACAATCACGATTCCAATAATAATGCAGTGGTAACCGACACCCGCACATAAAGGCCCGCCCGCGTCTTCAAAAGAGCCATCACCATCGCCCTGAAACTTTCACTCATCCGTCACACAAGGGAAGAAATAAGGCAGGACATTATGAAGTGAAAGGACCTTGTCATCGCTGCATTGTGCGCAGAATTACACGCCATAATTGAAAGGAATGGCAGGTCATAATTGATTGCTGATGAAATATCGCGCGCTAGTGACGATCTCCACGTCGCTGACCACTCTATGCCACCTCGTGAACAATGCCAGAACTTCCAAACCTCTCATTGTAGGTGTAAATTCTGTGCTGCACGTGAGTATTTAATGTGCCAATAAGCCAAAGAACATAATTACACCGCTACGCAATTTAATTAGATTCTATTTTCATTAGGACAAATCTTTAAATAAAGTCCCTAAAATTTTTGCGGTGTACACGGACAGTCAACGCTCGAGCGGATATTTAAAGCCCAAAACCAATTTTATTTCACTTGCACTCGGTAAAAGTTCTCTCACCTGCTCGAGAAAGCAGCTAATTAAAATCAATGTAAGATTGAAAAGAGCTATGGACAAGTGTAGCTTGCAAGAGCAAATTTGTGTGGACAGAATAATGATTGTGAAGCTTCAAACTACAGCTCATCACCGCTCATGTGACCTCACGAGCAGCCAGAGACGTGAAACTTTCGGGGTTCCCCACTCGAATGACACAGCGCGCACCTGCTTGGGAGCAGCCCTTGTAACAGTTCCACGTAACAGATACTCAAGTCAACAGGGTGTTGTGCTTTTGGTTTGCTGCCGTTTTGAGGTGAAACAAGAGAGATGGGGAAAATCATCGTACGTGAATCTAACAGTGAAAATGATCATAATGGATGAACTACTAAAAACAAAGCGCAAAGTAAACTTAACCTTGGTTCACTTGCTCTGAAAAATGTTAAAATGATCAATTTTATGAAACAGCGTTTTTGCATTACAAATTGGTCATATTGAATAAAGACCACTGATGGCCATGTACGTCTGCCACCTAGTGTGTGACTAGAAAAATATATTTTATATTTTTTATAGGAAATTCTGTGTGATATCATTAACGACATTTCTTCAATGAATTAATCAAAGCAATTTACTTGAGGATAGCTACGAAACAGATTGATAGTTGTAGAGAATAAATCATCACCAAAATATCAATCGAACATTAACCTCAGAAACGTTCTCTTAACACTCATTAATACAACCGATGACAAAATCTTTGGCGCTGCCCGCGACACTCCACTCAAACTTGTCCACAAGTCGAAAAAGCCGTCGATCGACATTTGTAAATCAAAAATTAAATGGGCACGAACAGTCGAACATATGGAATCAAATGCTCAAAAATCTCTTAACGAACATACTTCAGCACTCACGACTCTCGATTATAACACCATCATCGGTGTAATATATTCAATTGACGCTCCAAGCTCGGTATCTCACGTTTTCCTATTGGGAGTGCTAATTCCCATATGAACAATAAGTGTATCTCCTGAGGTGTATTTCGGAATAGAATAAAGTTCTTTAAAATATTCTTCACGCCGGATTTTAAATTCAGAAATCAAGCTTACACTGACTTAAAATTGACAAAAAGACCAAGGGTTTCACCGACTAATGCAATCAAAAATCGAACAAAGCTTCCACCGACTTTGGCAATCCGGAGTCCAACAAGGCTTATACTAGCTCTTGCAATCGGAAAGTTGAGCTAAACTTCCACCACCTGTTGCAATCCCAAGTAGAGCAAAGCCTCCACCACCTCAATCCATCATCAAAGGTTTTCACCGGCCCTTGAAATTCAAAAATACGGTCCCTCAACTTCGTCTTGCAACCCAGAGGCCTGATTTTTAATTAATCGTCATCATAGCAGTAAAGTTGAAACTGGAAGTTTCGAGACCGATTTGACGACAGCACACTAAGTGCTGTTTTTCTAACCAAAATTTTAAGTTTGAATTGTTTAGGAAAAATTGAACACACACCGAGTACCTTGAAACCGTGCAGGGATGAAAAGTTTTCAAAATGCTTGAAAAAAGTTAAAATTATGAAGCTATAAAAACTTAGCTCACGTACCATAAAAAAAAAGTCGACAGCAGAACTGACGCTGGAAACTAAAATGCAACGACGATGTCAATAACAAGAAATCCGACCAAGACCTAGAGCAAGGTTTCTGCTGACTCGTGCAATCCAGAAGTCATGCTTCTATTTAGTGTCCGAGTCGAAAACTTGAATCCATCAACTGAAACAAAACTTAGGTGCAAAAATTGAGCATATTGAGCCTCATACGTCTGATCCCCCTGCACTGACTCATGCCATCCAAACTCGAGGTTTTTACTAACTCTCCTAATCCAAAAGTCAAGCTTTTTTTAACTAACTCTCCCAATTCAAAACTCAGGCGTTGACTAACTCTTCCAATCCAAAACTCAGGCTTTGACTAACTCTTCCAATAAAAAAGTCAAGCTTTTTTGCTGACTCTCCCAATCCAAAAGTCGTGTACACGAACTGCAGCAAAACACGGCAGCAAAAATTGAAGAGACTGGCGGTGCCGCACTCGAGCACCTCCCTGCAGGCCCGCTGTAGCCCCAGGGCGTGGGGACAGCCTCGCTTCCTCTGCAACTCCCGAAACGGAGACCAATTATCCTCTGAAGCAGCAGCTGCTGAAGAAAATCGCTGTGGAGCAGCAGAAAATCGCTGGCGAGCCGAAAAAGATCAGTGCAACCTTTGTGGTTCTTGCTGGACACTCGACTGCGTTGAAATAACTTGCTGTCAAAAATAATCAGGTAATAGAAAAATATGCATCGGAGTTCCTTTTGAGTTTTTTACTTCGTATTCGTATTAATTTAAATGAGGTGACTTGAAGAGCTGTTTAGATTACTTCATCGGAATGAGCTAAACAATATTGTGAAAAATGAGAATATGGAGTGAACTTAGAAGCGCTTCATCTTTCAACTTCGACACGGATCATCGAACTATGATTTCCACTCGCTCGACATTTAATTGCGAGTATTTGTTTGAAAAAAATGTAATCGTTTTTGGGGAAAGGAAAGTTACTTCTACTCCGTAGAAGTACTTTAACCGTCGAATACCCATCAATTTACTATTATTTTTAATAATACACAACTTTATTCATGAGTGTTGAATTGTTACGTCAGTTTCTGATTTCGTACAAGAACCTTTTTTTAGAGAAAATTCTCCGGAAAATAGATAGATATTGGCAACACCGCGTGTTGGAATTTGAAGTATTAGATGTTATAACTGAAGCCGAGTACTGAATTCTGTCCAATGTTATAATTGAGAGTAAAGCTTGGACGGTGACAACCAAGCAAATAAGAAAACAAGATAAACAAAGATTTATAAATTCACTCATTTTAGGAAAATAATCTACATTACTAGATAGTTGTAACAGATAGTATCCGCAACACAGCACGATAAAAGAATTAATTTTGCCGCACGTTATCATGAAGTGCAGTTTTTTTAATCTAGCGTATCTTAAAACAAAAATTGGAGTGTGAATAATAAGGACGCCAAATGAAAGCAAGCACGCAAGCTTACTCAATGATTAGAATTTTATCAAGAAACTAGTGAACCAATGAATAAAGTATTACTGTAGAAGCAAAGTGATGAATTTTGCCCATTTATTACTGAAAGCAATATGTGGACGGTAACACTCAGATTAGATCTTAGTTCAAACCTCCCTACATAACTGCAACAAAGGTGTTCCAAAGAGAGGAAGGCACCGTTTAGTATGGAGTTGAGGGAACGTGGAATTTATGCACAAGGTGCATAGACACAGTGAGTTGTGAAAGAAGTTTATGAAATAAGACATACATTGCAGAAGGATGCATCATGTGCTGAAAAAATAACAGCAGTGAACCGAGAAAAAGATGATCCGTAACAAAACACGAAAACCTATTCTATTTTAACACAAGACCCACCTAACCTTTAGCTCGGGACCTCACATATTCCTCCTGGGAACAGTGACACCCTATAAAGCGCACGAACCGACTTGACTAGGAACTCGTTAAAGGTATATGCTACGCAACCCGTCGGATCAGGGTTTTTATTACTCCTCCTTAACCTAAGGGAAATTGATTATTTATAATCATGATTGTTACGAGGAGCGAAAGTAATTCAAGTTCTGGTAAAAATTTCCGTATGCGAAATTTGCTGAAAAAACAATGAGAAATATTCTCTGTGAAACGGATACTTGTAACAGACCGTACACTCAACGCAGCGTGTGAGATTTACTTGACAAGTTGACCAGGAAGAATGGCATTTTGTCTCGTGCGTCATTACCGAAAGTAATGCGGACAGTGACATAGAAGCAAAAGATTATTAGAATTTCATGCGTAGGTATACTTGATCACCCACGACCCATAGAATCACGTTGCTTGAATGAAAGATTTTAAAAAAATATTCTACGTATACCGAGTATTTAAAACGGATCGTGTGATTGACTATAAGAAAGTTTTAGCCTTGCTTTACCACAACAAAGATGTTCAAAAAGAGGAAGGACGAAGGCATCATTTAGTATAGAGTTAAGGGAACGCGGAATTGACGCATAAGGCGCATAAAAACAGTGAGCTAAGAAAAAAGTTTATGAAACAATTTGAAGTTGAAGAAGAAAATAGTAGGTGCTGAAAAACAGGACAGCAGAGAACCGAAAAAAGATGGTCCGTAACAAAACAAAAAACATATTCTTTTTCGACAAAAAGAAGGTCTACCTAACCTTTAGCCATGGACCTCGCATCATCACTCTGGGAGCGCAAATTCCCATAGATACCAGAGTTGTATCATCCTGAGAGGAACGGATCGTGTTCACAATAGTGTGTCGGAAATTCAAATTCTCACGCAGGTTATTGCTAGAAGCAGGGTGTTTCGTTTTGTCTTTTTCATTGACAGTGTAGTTTGATCGGTCAAAAACGACAGAGCGAGAAAGTAAGCAAGCCCACAAGCAATCAGGTAAGTCTTTTATAAGTCTATGGATAAATGTAAGCTAAATGTAGGTAAATGAACGATAATCCTGCGATGAAACAAAGAATGACAGTTGTGTGCATGACGGTGCGAGGCAGCAGGACTGAGTCGTCAGGAGGTGAACGTGGTGATTACCGAAAATTACTGTCCTTAAAGGGTCACAACCCCATTTGCATCACACACTTGTGACGACCTTAGCGCCCGTTCCAGGACTGCTGTTGTGACGACCTTAGCGCCCGTTCCAGGACTGCTGTTGTGACGACCTTAGCGCCCGTTCCAGGACTGCTGTTGTGACGACCTTAACGACCGTTCCAGGACTGCTGTTGTG
>JACJUY010006482.1:9090-19425 GCA_014220935.1 Platorchestia sp. MABIK | reverse complement strand
GTTGTAACGACCTTAGCGCCCGTTATAGGACTGCTGTTGTGACGACCTTAGCGTCCGTTCCAGGACTGCTGTTGTGACGACCTTAGCGCCCGTTCCAGGACTGCTGCTGTGACGACCTTGGCGCCCGCTCCAGGACTGCTGTTGTGACGACCTTAACGCCCGTTCCACGACTGCTGGGAAGGCTTCTAACGTTCCCTCAGGAGATAAGCTTTGTTTGAAGCAATTCGTTTTAAAAATCCACAATTTTAAATGAATCCTGGTTGCTGTTGACCAAGCGAGTACCTTCGATAAAATTTGAAACGCAGTGAGCCCAAGAAGAATTTTGGCGAGAGCGAGGATTACTCAAGCTGTGTGGATAAATTTCAAAATATTAGTAAAACGATATTTCGTTAAAACATTTGTGCTCTTTTACTAATGTTTATTTGCATATTTTTTCACTGTTTAATATTTTTTGAGGTTTTTATTCGGCTTAATACCAGATTGTCGATCAAAATGGGTGGATGAGTGATTAAGAAATAAGTGAATAGTGAACGAATGATTAGTGGACGAATGATTAGTGAACGAATGAGTAGTGGACGAATGAGTAGTGGACGAATGATTAGTGAACGAATGATTAGTGAACGAATGATTAGTGAACGAATGAATAGTGAACGAATGAATAGTGAACGAATGAATAGTGAACGAATGAATAGTGAACGAATGAATAGTGAACGAATGAATAGTGAATGAATGAATAGTGAACGAATGAATAGTGAACGAATGAATAGTGAACGAATGAATAGTGAACGAATGAATAGTGAACGAATGAATAGTGAACGAATGAATAGTGAACGAATGAATAGTGAACGAATGATTAGTGAACGAATGATTAGTGAACGAATGATTAGTGAACGAATGATTAGTGAACGAATGATTAGTGAACGAATGATTAGTGAACGAATGATTAGTGAACGAATGATTAGTGAACGAATGAATAATGAACGATTGAATAAGGAATTATCGAGCGAATAAGGAAGAAAGGAATAAAGAGCGAACGAATAAGGAAGAAAGGAATAAAGAGCAAACGAATAAGGAAGAAAAGAATAAAGAGCGAGCGAATAAGGAAGAAAGGAATAAAGAGCGAACGAATAAGGAAGAAAGGAATAAAGAGCGAACGAATAAGGAAGAAAAGAATAAAAAGAGAGCGAATAAGGAAGAAAGGAATAAAGAGCAAACGAATAAGGAAGAAAGAAATAAAGAGTGCGCGAATAAGGAAGATGACAAGCCTCTCAGTCCTAAACGAAGACATAACACGAGTTAAACGAAGAAAGTTGGAAATTTCAAACAGACATTCCATCTCTTGCAACCTTGCTTGCACATCGCTGCCGGCCAGCGGGTCTGAAGCAAGAAACGAGCCGCTGCTTTGAAACTACAAAACCACTGCAGAAAAATCTCTTATAAAAATGAAGAGTGAAAGTTAGAAGCTCTCGAAAACATTCGATTATCCATAAAACCGCGGAGAAAAATGAGTCGTTGTATATGTGATGAAAATTTTACTTCTAACATGTAACTGTTGAAGAATTCGATTGGATTCTAAGGTAGTTTGAGTCTTCCTAACCACAACAAAAGTGTTTCCAAAGAGAAAGAAAATGAAAGAACCATTTAGTGTAGAGTTAAGGGAAACCGTAACCAATGCACTAGGTGTGTTCCGACGCAAGATCCCGTGCGCATAGAAGCAATATTTAGGAAACAAGTTTACGAAAAAAGACAAAAGTTGAACAATAAAGTCGTAAGAGCTGAAAAACGACATAACAATGTATCGAGAAAACACAGTTCGTAAAAAACTATTCTACTTCAAACAAAAGGCAGGCCCACCTTGACACGCAGCCGATACCTCCGCACACCTGCACATTCTGCATCACAGCTGGACGATGCATCCTTACGCTTGCTTACTTTGCATCACAGCGGGACGATGCATCCTTACGCTTGCATAATTTGCATCACAGCGGGACGATGCATCCTTACGCTTGCTTACTTTGCATCACAGCGGGACGATGCATCCTTACGCTTGCTTACTTTGCATCATAGCGGGACGATGCATCCTTACGCTTGCTTACTTTGCATCACAGCGGGACGATGTATCCCTACGCTTGCTTACTTTGCATCACAGCGGGACGATGCATCCTTGCGCTTGCTTACTTTGCATCACAGCGGGACGATGCATCCTTACGCTTGCTTACTTTGCATCACAGCGGGACGATGCATCCTTACGCTTGCTTACTTTGCATCACAGCGGGACGATGCATCCTTACGCTTGCTTACTTTGCATCACAGCGGGACGATACCTGCGTGCTTCTTTCTCAGAGATTAGATGTTAGTTTAAGCCTCGCTAACCGCAAAAAAAAAGCGTTCCGAAGAGAAGAAGAAGGAAGGCACCATTTAGTATGGAGATGAGGGATTAGATTATAATTAGTTAGTTTAAGCCTCCCTATTGTCAACAAATGAGATCCAAAGAGAGGAAGGAAGAAGGCACCATTTAGTATGGAGTTAAGGGAACGTGAAATCTATGCAGAAAGGGCATAGAAACGGTAAGATGAGAAAGAAGTTCATGAAACAAGATCAAAGTTGAAGAAGATAGTAGGTGTTGAAAAAACAGGACAGCAGTGAACCGAAAAAAAATATGGTCCGTAGCAAAACAAAAACCTATGTTATTTTAACAAAAAGAAAGCCTACCTAACCTTTAGCTCGGGCCCTCACATTGTTCCGCTGGGAGCGCTAATTCCCATAGATACAATGGTTGTATCCCCCTGAGGGGGCTTCTTATTCAGAATCATAGCAGCACGACACATCCGCGTTCCTTTCTCTGAATTATAGTAGCGCCACACCTCCGCACTTCTCACTCTGTATCATCCCTGCATGCACTTTCGTACGACGCACGTCAAGAAAACAGTCTTTGTTTCGCCTTCGTAGCAATAAATAAAAAGCTGTTTATGCAGCGGGGTGAGGATCCTATCCCATGGGTTGACACCCTCAGTTTCAGACGCAACGGGAGGTGAAAGCCAAGAAAGCGAGAGCAGAGTTACATCAGTACTCTTTTTTGGAGGTGCTCGTCTCGGCCCAACGTGTTATGATCCCTTCAGTTACGCCCTATCATGCTCGTGCTTCCAATGCAATCGATGCAATTTTAAATCAACAGCGATAATTTGGGATGGTTCAAAGTAAATGCATCGTCAGTGTGGTTAACTGGATCGTCAGTTAAATTGTCGTGAAATAAAAGCAAAAGCCTTAAAAGGCATGTTTTAATCAACTGAAATCTAACATTAACATTGAAAATACCGATTGCTTCGTACATCTATCCCAAACGCCGGTAGACAGGATACACAACGAAGTTTTGACATTTCAATCTTAATATGACAGTCAGGTTCCCGCACTTTGATCGCTTGCTTGGGAAATAAGTTTGAGTTGTTGAACTTAGTTTTATGGGAACAATTAAAAAGCAAATTGAAAAATATGTGGGCTGCTAAAGTAGCTTCATCTTCATCTGTTTTTATCGCAGAAAAATAGTCTGCCGTCGGCTTCTTTTGGGGTCTTCCAATGTTAATTAATTATTGATAAAATTTCACCACAACGCACTTCCACAAGTAGCGGAACATTTCGCATCAAAGAAAAATTATCAAACAATAGTAAGAAAATAATACGAAAAACTATACACAAATAGGTAAATGACTATAAAATCGAAAATTAACAATCAGCTATTTGTAACTCATAAATTTCGAACAATTTTCAATTACTTTCAGGGCTCATTTAAAAAATTTGAACTCCACTTCAACCATACTTCCAGATCTGGAAATAGAGGGGACATGTAGGACGGAATTCATTGAGTTAGACAGGACCTTCCGTCAAGTGTGATTAGAAATCAGAGGGTGCGAGGCGGCAGAATTTGTAGACTAGTAAAAACGCAGTCTTCATTGGAACTGTAAGTAATGTATGCAAGAAGTGAAGGTCAGCGATCGACTGAGACTATGAAAATTTCGAGTAACTCAAATTCGCATCTCAGCTGGTTGCATTGGGACACTTGCGGAGCGTGCCGCAAACTTGGGGGCTTTTGTGAGTTCCATGGTTGGGCCGACGATCGTAACGCTTCTCTAACCGCTAATAACCTCTGTTATGACAACTAAGACACAGCAATGTTGTTATTAACACGTTGACTCCGAAGTGGTACATATGTGTACCAATAGGTAGATTGTTCATTTACGTACCGGAATATACAAATAACATTTCAACTATTTTGCTACCTTTCAGAAATAAATTTTACAGTAAAAGGTAACACACTATAGTTCAAGTGTATTCTTTACACTTTCCAAAAAGGTTAAAAATGTTTTAGAGCAGAAAAGCCGGTTTTTCAAAACGACTTCTTCCAGCCTAACTAAACTGACCGTAAACAACCGCACAATCGGAGTCAACGTATTAAATATTGTATGTTTGTGTAATAATGATCTTGAACGGAACCGATTTTCTCAGAAGGAGCCAAAGTAGTCGAAAGAAGCCCTCTCCATTGAAGAGAAACCCTACCTGGCCGAGTACGCTCCCGTGAAGGCCATTGTAGCACCTACATAGTCCGGCTAGAAATCTCAGGCTCGAAAGACACCAGCACTCCCTTCGTGTCGAAAGTTAAGAGAGATCACAAATTAGTTTCGATTAGCGGTTACTGGGGAGCTGAATGACGGAATTATTTTAGAGACATGCTCATAAACTTCTTTTAACACAAGCATGATGCCAGTAAAAACTCGCGCTTTTAGTTTAACGTCAGTCAAGAACTACTAATCAAAATTTAGCAAAGAATTATGTACTAGAGAAGTGCTATTTCTTTTTATTTTGCTTGTGAGTTCGTCACCGCACACGAGGGGCTATTGTAAAAGGATTCTGAGCGTTACAATTTTAAATTATGGTGAAAAAATACTTCAACTAGAGAAAAACAAATTGAAACTCAAGTTGAGGATATCATATCATCGATGCTACTACTCATTAAAAAAATGATACAAATTGACCTTACTCTCCTAACAAAACCAACTACAAAAGCTGATTAGCGTATGACATTATGCTATGATTAAGAGTTGCCATAAATTTTGTGAAGTGCATAATTTTAGTACGTTTATGGTTATTATTTTTTTCTACTGCATCCATTTTCTGACTGTGATACAGAACACCGTCCTGGTGGTATACGTGGATTAAGAAAGCCGAAGGATTTAGCCGCTAGAGCCTCATCGAAGGAACAAGTTTTGCGATCTACTTAATGTTCAGATGAGGACTGAGAAACATTTCTCTTCATTGTACGTGTACGTATGTCTCTTTGTAAGAAGTGTAAAGGTTCTGAGCGCATTGTAATTAATCTAATATTGCTACGCTCTGCAAACTATCATTTCAAATGGAATTGCAAACTATCATTTCAAATGGAACTGAAAACTATCGTTTCAAATGGAACTGAAAACTATCATTTCAAATGGAACTGAAAACTATCATTTCAAATGGAACTAAAAACTATCATTTCAAATGGAACTGAAAACTATCATTTCAAATGGAACTGAAAACTATCATTTCAAATGGAATTGAAAACTATCATTTCAAATGGAATTGAAAACTATCATTTCAAATGGAATTGAAAACTATCATTTCAAATGGAATTGAAAACTATCATTTCAAATGAA
This sequence comes from Platorchestia sp. MABIK, assembly GCA_014220935.1. Taxonomy (NCBI): domain Eukaryota; kingdom Metazoa; phylum Arthropoda; class Malacostraca; order Amphipoda; family Talitridae; genus Platorchestia; species Platorchestia sp. MABIK. The sequence goes on along the minus strand of JACJUY010006482.1, from coordinate 13,741 downwards.
ATTGAAAACTATCCTTTCAAATGAAATTGAAAACTATCCTTTCAAATGAAATTGAAAACTATCCTTTTAAATGAAATTGAAAACTATCCTTTCAAATGAAATTGAAAACTATCATTTCAAATGAAATTGAAAACTATCCTTTCAAATGAAATTTAAAACTATCCTTTCAAATGAAATTGAAAACTATCCTTTCAAATGAAATTGAAAACTATCCTTTCAAATGGAATTAAAAACTATCCTTTCAAATGAAATTGAAAACTATCATTTCAAATGGAATTAAAAACTATCCTTTCAAATGAAATTGAAAACTATCATTGCAAATGGAATTGAAAACTATCATTTCAAATGGAATTGAAAACTATCCTTTCAAATGAAATTGAAAACTATCATTTCAAATGGAATTGCAAACTTTATTTTCAAAGTTTCATGATTTTCAAAAATAAGCATCTGAGTAAACGAGAGACGTTCATTTTGAAATAACTTAAAATTCGAAATACACCAGCGAGTTTTCTGAGCAGCACGCAACTACCAACGACGCATAATCGTGACGAGAGACGAGACCAAAACAACTGAGTGCAAAGTAGTGATAAATTTCAAAGGAATCTAGTTTGGTTACGAGTAATTACGTCCGCTGTTGGGAGTTCAGGGCCCTGAAATACTGAGTTCCAACAATGCCGAGGTTTGCAACTGATGTAAACCCAATTTATTGCAAAGAAGCAGCAGCTGGAGCAGCAGCAGCATCCCGACACGCCCGCCCAGAATACCTCCCTCCACGTGATGCGTCCTAATGAAGCGCTGCCCAATTACCGTGTCGCGCTCCGGTTGATACAAAACAAAATTAAAGTAAATAAATTACGAGGAGGAGAAGATGGCGGTGGATTATCAGAAGTCCCCGAACGCGAGACAAATAGCTGCTATATTGTTTTTTTGCGGGTGCGTTTTTTGAATTTCGGGTTTTAGTTCATTCAAATGCTTTACAGATGATTTTGTGTCTATATTGTGTTAACTGATGATAAGCGAATGCTCGAAACGTTTGATTTTACAAGTATATGTTAAATACGATATTACTCAGTCTGTCATCTATTGAAAAAACTTCTAAATTTCGCGAGCGATGGACAGCGGAAGATTGCCTGAACATTGCTTCCTCTGACACTTGAACAAGGCAAACTCGCGATTACAGAAATTATCTAAACGATTTAAATCAAGTATTGTTTTAGATGCAACAATCGAAGCGTTATACAAAACATCAAATTATATTCCCACGGTTGCCGTGAAGCAACACACCAAAAATAATCGCGACACGAACACTAAAAACAACTCAAACTGGAAGTTCTTCACATGACATTTCGCATACCACATCGATAAAGAAAATACGTAGAAAAACACCAGCTACGACAACTTCAAAACAACCTGACATCAACATAGGGTTGTTTTTTGACTATGAAAACAAAAAATTGAGAAAACAACGTAAGGTTGTTTTCGACTATGAAAACAAAAAAATTAAAGAAACAAGGTTAGATTGTTTTTGACTATGAAAACAAAAAATTAAAAAACAACGTTAGGTTGTTTTTGACTATGAAAACAAAAACAAAAATGAAGAAAACAACAAGGTTAGGTTGTTTTTGACCATGAAAACAAACAAAAAAGTCGACCGTGCTGCAGAACCCTCAGTGGTCCGCCTGAGGCCCATTTGAGGAATGCGAGCCTCGAGGCAATTCACTGAAGACAGCTGCTGCAATCACAGCACCTTTGCCCCTGCGAATTTCGTCTGGAAATGAGCTGCGGTACGTATTCGCTCCTTCCTAAGTCGCTTCTTGGAATTACAGATCGTACAAATTCCCATCTGATAAATGAAACTGGCCATCAATAGAACACAGTTATCATGACGTGTTTTCAGGGATCATAGAAAGACGCTCTTGGTCTTCAAAAAACAGTTGTAGGGCAATGCTCAGTCGAAAACGGTGAGGAGATATAACAGTCAAAAACGAATTGCAAAGAGCATGGTTGAACCGCGCTGTACAAAGTTGAACTGCACTGTACAAAGTTGAACTGCACTGTACAAAGTTGAACTGCACTGTACAAAGTTGAACTGCACTGTACAAAGTTGAACTGCACTGTACAAAGTTGAACTACACTGTACAAAGTTGAACTACACTGTACAAAGTTGAACTGCACTGTACAAAGTTGAACTGCACTGTACAAAGTTGAACTGCACTGTACAAAGTTGAACTGCACTGTACAAAGTTGAACTGCACTGTACAAAGTTGAACTGCACTGTACAAAGTTGAACTGGACTGTACAAAGTTGAACTGTACTGTACAAAGTTGAACTGTACTGTACAAAGTTGAAATGCACTGTACAAAGTTGAACTGCACTGTACAAAGTTGAAATGCACAGTACGAAGTTGAAATGCACATTTCGAAACTGAAATGCACAGTACGAAGTTTAACCCCACTCTCATATCAACAATGAAGAAAATATGTTTCGTACGAAGGTTATAAAACGTTACTTTTTGCGGTCATTAGTTGAAACTTTTTCCATTCAAACGTAAAATATCTCCAAAGTGTTCAATGATGAAAAAAATGTACATTACAAAGGTCACAAAAAGTCTCCAATGCATTCAGTTATGGTACATACATATGGATATGGCACAGCGTTTATTTCTCATGATTCTTCAACTTAGAAACAAAAATCCGCTTATTTGCAATACTTCATGTATTCTTTCAGTCCCTCGCTCGAAGTCGTCAGTACTCCAATACCGTATGTCAGGAAAGTTACCTCCAGTCTAGAACGTAAAGCAACTTTCTGTAAAAATATATCTTTAAGATATTATTGGCATTATCGTTTGTAATATTTTTCGAAGCGATCAACTTCCTTTCACGCTCATCCAATGCTTTTCAAAACTTAATATGGAACTGTGTATAAATGTGTATTTGGTAAAATTGGATGAAGCTTCAGTTCCGAGAACGAGTCGAGGAAACAATCCAAAACTGGTGACCCGTCTCCAAATGTGAGGCAAGCAATCAGAAGTCGAAAAACCCTGGTATTGTGAACCAACCAAGCACGAGATATGATGAGAAAATATCATACTTAAGGAAAGTGATTTACACATCATGTCCGATGGAGATGTTTTCGTGTTAATGGTTCAATACAATAACAAAATACCGAGTTAGCATCACTTTTACAATCTTACTAGCACTGCAACGACCAAGACTCTACGCTAATCCAAAGCCATTCTGTTTAATACGGAGTTTCTGAGCCACGCTGAATGTGTACCTGAAGCCGACAATTTATGCATCTGGACTCACGGTAACATTCGTAGTCTGAAAACTATTTTTTTAAATAAGATATGCATTTCACTGACATGTAAAATAAAAAATTCGTTCAGTTCCAGACACCTGGTCGCGATGGCAACACAACTGGTGGCGATGGCAACGCAACTGGTGGCGATGGCAACACAACTGGTGGCGATGGCAACACAACTGGTGGCGATGGCAACACAACTGGTGGCGCTGGCAACACAACTGGTGGCGATGGCAACACAACTGACGGTGTTGGTATCAAGACTTGCGTTACACAAATACAAGAAATAAGGAAAGTTACCAGAGTGAAGACTTACCTGTCAACATTTTCCGTCGTAAAATTTTGCAGAAACTCCAAGCAAACTAGAAAAATTTACCAACTAAGGAAAAAAGTTGCGTGAGCTAAGCTGCGCCAGCCTACCGGACAGTTGTGCTGTTCAGGTGGGACTGCTGGGTACGATTGTACTGCACCTGCCGCTAACCTGCACAGGAAAAATACACATTACACATAAAGAACAATTGATATATTTCATGCATAAACATTAGGACACCGTGAAATTTCGAGAGAACAATGTAAAAAAAATGCTTCAATAGTTGCCAGGAAGATCATCAAACCGTCTCATGTCTCATGTGACCAAACACCGCGTTATAACATTGCGCGAAGGAAAAAATGTTCAAGCTCACTTTTATGTACTCATCGCTTCCGATATCTTTCATAAATAAAGTACTTCACTCCAAAAATTACAAGCATGCGAGGCATTTCATTCATAATAAAAAACCGCGTGACGATAAAGAGCACCGAATTCATGACCAATTCCGAAAAACAATCGAAAACGCAGACGGAAACATAAAGCTATTTTCGTAATAAATTTTAAATGAGCACTGATGAGGTCAGATCCGATTTTTAGATTATACATTAGTTTAAGCCTCCCTAAAAGCAACAAAAAAAAAGCGAATCGAAGAGAGGAAGAAGGAAGGCACCATTTAGTGTGTAGATAAGAGAATGCGGAATCTATGCAGAAGGGGCATAGAAACAGTAAGTTGAGAAACGAGTTCATGAAGCAGGATAAAATTTGAAGAAGAAAGTATACTTTTGAGTGAATCGAGACACTTTAATAAGGGTACCATCTGAGGCCAAATTGGGCCCCCGCGGCACCTCTGACTCAAATTTTTTTTTGTTGAAAAAGGATCCTTATGGTATGGGTTATTGTGCCATGAAATATTATGGCGCTACGGACACCAGAACCCCCCCCCAGGGGGGTCCAAAAGAGGGCCAAAATCCTAAAAAATTGAGTATGTTTCTTTTTTGTCGAAAAAGGATCCTTATGGTATGGGTTACTGTGCCATGA